>JABUQX010047000.1:5000-22500 GCA_015478945.1 Trachelipus rathkii
TACCTTCTCCTTGATAAGGGCTCTGCCCGTGAGTGACAGTATTTATCTCTGTAAAAAAAAAAAAAAAAAAAACCAGCCCTAATCAATTTCTGAGTATTTTGTGCTCATACGGTAGTTTCAATAACGTGAAAAATTTCAAGGATGTCGGTGAAGGTAACTTTAGCACCTTCTCCAATGATTATTTATCAACCCCATTGATAGAGGTTCTCTTCCTCAAAGGGAAGAAGTCAGAAGAGGAAAATTTGTCCTCCTCCTATTATTGACTCCTCAGATAATGAACATATTGAGCCATTGGATTTTTGACCTGCTCTATTATGTAAATGTGTTTGTGTGGTTTCCAAATTTTTCAGTACATACCGTATAGTATAACACATTCTATAGGCAAGGCACTAATTGTAATTAGTTCAGGGATATTTAAAATCTTCTCCATCATTTCTTCACATTATAGCCAGGAGTAATCTTGATAATTGTGGAATTTCATCAAGCCAACTAATATAAATAGCTGCTGCTTTGAAACTATAAAAACTTAATGTACAAAAATGGGTAATAGTTGAGTTTAACAGATTCTAAAAAATTTATATATTTTTTTAAAATTGATCAATGTTTTAGTATTCATAGAAGCAGCATTAATAAAAAATTGCCAAATTTGTAATATTTTTATAAGCAACGTTATTCGTTATTTTCATATAGGCCCTATTATCATTTCTTTTTACTTTCGAAAAATCAGTAAGGTTATGATAAGTTTGGTTAAGTAGACACAGATTTACTGTGTATATTTAACAAAACTTATCATAACCTAAACTTAATGGGTCCTAAAAAGAATTGGAAGAAAAAAATTTTCTTGGTAGATTTAATTAAATTTATATATGAGAGGTTTGGCACCACTGTTTTAGTACCTACTTTTACATGGGGATGAAAGATATATAAAAAAAATGATTATTGGAAAAAATATCAAAATTTAATCAGAATCTGTTGTTTCGAAAAAAATATAAAAAAAATGCAATAAAAATTATAAACGACTCATAAAATTAGGCTTCACTTTGATTGTGTAGGAATAAAATACTTCTAATATTTTTTTCTGATTATCGAAACATCGTTAATATAATTTTTTATGTAAGATTATAGATTCAATAAATAATTTTAAAGTTATTATAATGCTATGAAATATATTATATATATATTATCATAATATAGCTATATATATATAATATATATATAATATATATATAATTATATATAATATATATATATATAATATATAATATATAGTATATTATATACTTATATTCTATATATTACTATTATATTATATATATATATATATAATATATATATAGTATATTATATATAATATATAGTAATATTATATATATATATATAGGGTGTGAAAAAAACGGTTTTTTTTTAATTTGTTTTTTTTTTTGCAAAAAAAACGGTTATTTTAAAAACAAAATGTTTTTTTTGGTTGTTTTTTTAAAATTACCATCTTTTAATGTATAATTAATAGATTGTTTACAATTATACCAGTAATTACCAATACCCCTTCCTAGGCCTAAATATTGAACATTTAATACGGATTTTATTATATATATATATAATATATAAGTATATTTATAATATAGTATATATATATATATATAATATTGGTAAAGCTGTAGACAGGGACCCACACAATTTTGGAGGACGAAAATTTCTAATATCAAAAAAACTTTTCTATAGTTCATTGTAAAAAATTAAGTTAAGTTAAGTTTTTTAAGAAAATTCTTTAGTGGCAAGCTTCCTGGGCATAATCCAGAAAGCTTTGGCCACTAAAAGAATTCCTTCTTAAATAAACTTAACTTAAACTTATTTTTCTGAACTAAAGTTTTTTGAACTTAGAAAATTTTCGGTCTCAAAATGTGTGGGTCACTCGTCTAATGGCATGCTTTAACCATATATATATATATTAATATTATATATATATATTATATATATATTGAACCAAAGATATAATATATATATATACTATTATATATATTATAATATATATGATCAAAAAAAGGATGGTAATTACAGGTGGTTTTGGGGTGTCGGGAGAAAATGAGAATGGTAGGAAGGTGATGGATTTCTGTGAAGAGAAGAGAGGTATGTGTGTAAGTAATACTTTCTTTAAAAACACAAGAGTATCCATAAGTATACTAGAGTTGGTGTAGGTAAGAGATCGTATCAAAGTGAAAAGTATGTTAATTTTGTGTTGGTGAAGAAGGATATGTTGAAATATGTGTTGGATGTTAAATCAGGGAGGTGTTTAGAAATGGGATTATCTGATCAATTTTGTTGTTTTATGTAAATAAGTAGTGGCGACTTGGATGGAAGAGGAAGGTGATACGGAAGGAAGAGGGTAAAATTAAGAGTGAGAAGTTTAGTGAACAAGTAATAGGATAAGTATGTAAGAACGCTCGAAGGTAAATCAGTTGAATGTGAACAGGCTGAAAATTAAATAAATATGGAAGCAATTGTAGCAGTGCAAAGAAGTATGTGGGTGTGGTAAAGTAGGAAGTAAGAAATGTTAACAGCGAGTGGTGAAATGAAGAGGTTGATGCAAGCGGTTAAGAAGTAAAAAAAAAAAAGCGTGGTTGAATGTACTAAACGCAAATGATGAAGTTTCAAAAGAAAGTGCTTGGATTATATAAGGAGGAAAAAAAGAAATGCTAAAAGGCATACTAAGAGAAAAGAGAGGTAAATGAACAGTTTGAAAGAGGAATGAATGGGGACATACAAGGGATAGGAAGCTCTTCTAGAAAGAAGCGCGAAAGGTTAAAAATTGGAATAAGGGGAACCTGCTCAGAATATTGATAGGGATGGTGTTTTTTGTAACTGAATGAAATGGATGTGAAGGGAGTGTGGAAAGAACACTTCGAAAAACTGTATAATATTGGCAGTAATAAAGAGGTGATAGTGACTGTGTGTGGGTTTGATGGTGCAAGAAGGAATAGGTATTTTTGGGGATGAGGTTATTAGCAAAGAAGAGGAAATGGGTAGAATGAGATAGTTGAAGAATGGTAAATCTGCAGGTATAGATGAAATTACTGTGAAATGACAAGAACAAAGGAGGCAAGTTTTTGAATTGGATTAGATTTGAAGTGTGTAATAAAGCGTTTATGGAGGTATAGTTTGCCGAGGGATTGAGATAGAGGCAGTAAATGTAACACCTTAATAATAACAAGGGTAAAAGTATATAAATGATAAAAAGGGAACTTAGAAATTATCGGGGAATTAGTATATATGAAGAGTGTTATATACGGGAAGAAATATATGAGTTGGTATTCTTGGTCCGAAAGAGTGGCCGAGTGACTCGAAGACATGACTTGCGTGAAAGAACAAAGCGTGGATTTAGGCCATATAGATCGCGAGTGTGGATCAAATCTTTACATTGAAGCAAATTAATGCAGAAGAAGAAGATGAGGGAGAAGAGAGAATAAATTGATCATTTAAGTTTTGTGGATTTGCCAACGGGGCTTTCGATTAGGTTTATATAGGGAAGCTTATGCAGGTGTTAGTGATATGTAGTGTTGGTACTAGGCTTCTTGAATGGAGTCAAATAGAATGTAATGTGAGATTTAGGTGAGGCGTGTGTAAGATATAAATGGGTGTCAAAAGTGATTGGTTTAGTATTTAATAGCGGAGTGAGGCGTGGATGTGCTATGTCTCCTTGGTTGTTCAATTTGTATATGGAAGGGGTTTATGAAGAATTGAAGTGGCGTGACAGTTAAATTGGTGTTAGATATGGATGGATTGATTAGGGTATGAGTGGGGGGTGCCCTATCCATATATTATGGACTGATTTGGGTTTTGTTGTGCGACTTGAAGAGTTGAGAGGATTTGGGTAGAGGAGATTTTGGCAAGGGTTTAAAAGGAGGGGTTTGAAAAGTAAAACGTAGAATAAGAGTAAGGGTTAGATTGTGAGTGGGAAAGTCCCTCAGTGTGAGTTATGTTAGATGGTGAGCAGCTGGAACAAGTGTCCTGAGTTAAATATTTAGGGTATATGTGGAGCAGGAAGGTGGCTGTGCAATTAAATCGTTGGTGAATGTATAGGGACAGTCTTTAGAGTGCTAGGGTCTTACAATGAGGTGTTGTTACCTTTGCTATTGTATAGTAGTGGAGACTAGGTCTGGAATAGAAGTAATAGATCTAAAGTTCCAATGTGGATTCAGATGGCAATCTTAGGAGCATGCTAGATGTGAGCTGGAATAGACAGTATAGATCTAAAGTTCAATGTGTTCAGATGCACAATCTTAGGAAGCATGCTAGGTGTGAGAAAGAATTGATAAAATGAGAATGAACCTATTAGAGAGTTGTGTGTGTGAAGAAATGGGTGAAAACGAGAGAATAAATATGTTGAGATGGTTTGGTCATGTGGAAAGGATGATTGATAGTCGGTTTTTTAAGCGGATGTATGTGGCGAGTGTGTTGGGACCGACCGGCTGGGAGACCGAAGAAAAAGTGGAATTAGTCAGTAAACGAATGTCTGAAGAAGAGAAATGAATGTTGGGGGGAAAAAAAAAAGGTGGGGGGGGGCCAAAGAGGCGAAGAATAAGGTTGCATAATAGGAGAGATTGGCGGGGTTTTGTGAGGGGGGTTTGGTTGTGGCCCACCTGGCACAAGGAATGAACACTATCACTGACGATTTACCAATATTGAGGGTCTGTCCGCAGTCCGTGAAGCTATAGGGTTGGATTTTCTGACGCGCGAGTCCCTTACTAATTAATGTACAGAGGGTTGGGCTTTCTTTTCGACTTTTGTCATATTCTTCTACTGCTTTTTCTTTTCCGATGCTCTGTCTTACGAACCTTACCCCCCAGTCTTGGGGAGAGAACAAAGGTAGATGAAGAATATTATATATATATATATATATATATTATATATATAATTAATATATATTATAATATATATATATATAGTATATATAATATATATATATAATATATAATTTAAAAATATATGTGGTAATACTGTAGACGCGACCCAGACATTTTGAGCACTTGAAAATTTCTGTTCAAAAAAAATTTCTAAGTTAAGAAAAATTATAAACAGTTAAGTTTTTTTTAGAAAATTCTTTAGTGGCAAGCTTCTGGAATTAAGCCAGAAGCCTGCCACTAAACAATTTTCTTAAAGAACTTAACTTAACTTACTTTTCTGAACTTAAAAATTTTTTTGAACTTAGAAAATGTGTGGGTCGCTATCTAAAGTATTATATATATATCATATATCTATAAATATATATATATTATATATATATATTATATAATATATATATATATTATATATATAATATATATATATATATATATATATATAATATATATATAATTATATATTATATATATATATTAAGTGATGGACTAAAATCGTCATCGTCATCGTCATCGCAAAATCGGCATATTTTTTTCAATCGTCATCGTCATCGTCATCGGCAAATTTCGCCGATTATTTTGCCGATTAAATGAAAAATATTATTAAGAATTTTGAATAATATTAAAAACTCATCCAAATAATAAGATATTAATAATAAATAATAATAATATAATATAAATAATAATAATAATAATAATAATTTTATTATATTATATATATATATATATATATATATATATATAAATATATATAATATATATATAATATATAATATATATATATATTATATATATATATATAATATATATATACTATATAATATATATATAATATATATATATATATATAAATATATATATATATATATATATAATATATGTATAATATCCCATTTTGCTTATGGTATGTAATGACATTCAGTGCCTAAGGTTCGCCTTTCGTTTATACGTTCTATCCGCACTCATCCCCAGACAATATATCATATACTCATACTATACTCCACACCCCTCTTCTAGACAACATCTTACAGATATCCCTATCCTTTATATATCCATATGTGTAGGGAGAAAAAATTTCCCACATCGTATGTCCTGCGTGCCGTAGAAGGCGACTAAGGGACGGTGGTAGTTTGGTTGGCTGCCTACTACTCACTTATCTTTTGCCCGAATGCTAATGCATGCTTCGGAGAAGGTTTCGTGATCGCAGTAAGCGCCCTTCTATCCTTCGGCGAAAATGTATGATTTATTCTGTCATCTGTATACTGAAATGTCAACGAGGAATAATGTTGAGGAGCATAAGGAGAGAGGTGGATGATGTATTTAGAAAGGGCAAATTTGATTGCTCGCTGTGACTGAAAAAAGGATGAAAGGAAACGGTGGAAAATGAGTGATGTGGTGTGAAAAAGGTGTTTGTGTTGCTGTGGAAGGAAATGAGAGGGGGATAGAGGGATTTGCAATTCTGATGAGTGAGTTGTGGTAGAGAGCTATGGTAGATTTTGTGTGTGTGAGTACTGAGTACTAGAAGGTTAAATTTTAGTTTGAAAAGGTCAAAATTTGTGTGGTTGTGACATATGATCCATCTGAGGGTAATGTTGAAAAGAGTACGATTTTTCTGGGATAATCTGAATGATGTTTGGATGGGGGGAATAGGAGATTGTTCATTTGCCAAATATCTGCCCATTCAAGGATTTTTTTTTTTTACAAGTTGTCACCACACTCACCGGGCAGAGCCCTAATTTCAAGGAGGGGGGTGTTACACGCATCAGAAGTCAACAACTAAAGAAAATTACGCAGATGAGCACAGACGCGGGCTTTAAAGTGAGTGAGATTAAATTCAGCAGGAAACACAGAAAAGATGGAAGAGAATTCCCAGAACAGAGTGGCAGAAAAGAAGAAGCAAACAGCCAGCGGAACTAGCCTGCGATTACCTACATCACACAAAACTCTGTGCAGACAACAGCACCCTTAGTTCTACAAAGGCGACGTAAAGGTGGAGGTACGCCAGTGATAAGCTCCCTCGAGCACTCTCCGCTGCGGTACCTATAGAAAAGAGATAAGCACCAACATCTCGCTGCAAAGATAGAGGGTCAAGGGAACTGGAAAGTTCAGAACATTTATAAGCCTTTTGGCCTTGACTCGACCCTATCCAAAAGCCGGGTGAAACCCAGAGCTCCCCAGATAGAGAGCAGTACTCCATACACGGGCGGATGAGGCCCTTGTATAAGCTGGAGCAGCTGAGAAGAGGAAAAAAAGTGTCGCAGTCTAAAACAGAACTCCCAGTTCTTTGAGGCCGCCCTAGCAACCCTTGTGATGTGAGGTTTCCCAAACATTTTTTTGTTCATGTTAAGGCCAAGGATGTTTATTATTGTCAACAGGAGAGACGAGAGAACCGTCGAAAGAGATAAGAAAGTTGGAAGGTGTCTTTGAGAGGGAGATTTGTAGAAGTGAGTTTTTAAAGAATGGAATTTCAAAAGGTTCAGACGACCCCACCCGGAAATTCTATCCAGATCAGCGAGAAAGAATCCGGAAAGATTAAGACAGAGGCAAATTCTAGAAGTAAAGAAGGAGCAGAAATGAAATGAGTTGAAGAAATGAATGGGGTCGAGTCCATCGGCCAATATGAGTGATAGACAGTTAGATTGCAGGTGAAAGATCATTAATGAAAAGTAGGAATAAAAAAGTAGGAGATAAGACAGAACCTCGAGGGCACTAGCCGCTGCGGTACCTATAGGAAAGAGGATAAAGCACCAACATCGCTTCGCAAAAGATAGAGGGCCAAAGTGAACTGGAAATTTACAGAACATGTGTTTAAGCCCTTTTGCCGTTGACTCGACCCCTGTCAAAAAGCCGGGTGAAACCAGAGCCCTCCCCCCAGATATGAGAACAAGTACTTCATACATGGGCGGATGAGACCTTTGTATAGCGAAGCAACCTGAGAAAAAGAGGAAAGTCTCACAGTCTAAACAGAACTTCCCGTTCTTTGGAGCCCGCCCTAAGCAACACGTTGTGAGGTGGGTTTCCAAAGAACATTTTTTTGTTATGGTTAAGGTTAAGGATGTTTATATTGTCCAAAACAGGAGAGACGACAGAAACGTCGAAAGAGATGGAAAGTTAGAAGGTATTTTAGAGAAGGAGGAAAAAAAAAAAGAAATTTTTGTAAAAGTTGGGTTTTAAAGAATTGAATTTCCCAAAGTTATTTCTATCCATCAGCGGGAATAAAATCGGAAGATTAAGACGAGAGGCAATTCCCGAAGTAAAAGTGGGAGTAGAATTGATATGAAGTTAAAGAATGAAAGTCGAAGTCATCGGAAATATACGAGTGGATAGAGTTAGAGGTTCAGGTGAGAAGATCATTAATGAAAGTAGGATTAAATAGAGATAAGACAGAAACCCTGAGGAACACCACTATTGACAGAAAAGAAGAAGAAGTCGCCCCATCAACAACAGCCGATATTGAGCGATTTAAAAGAAAGCTAGATATAAGTAAGCAAAAGAGAGGAGGAAACCCAAAAGGAGGGGAGCTTGGAGAGCAGTGCATGCGTGCCATACTCGGTCAATGCTTTGTATAGTCAAGCGCCACCACCAAGTTCCCCCGTAGTTCTCTAAGATGCGAAAAAGCCGAAAAATCGGTTAGATAGGAATGTAATTCCGCCCAGTAGACCCTCGTGCAACGAAGAGCCGTGCGGCGATGGAGGAGTTTCCCAGATGATCTAGAAGTGAGTTGAAAGGGTTTCAAAAGATCTTAGATAGAATACAAGTGAGAGCTACAGGGCGTTAGAGAAGGATCAGAAAGGCTTCCTTTTTTCGGATAGGTTGGACATGTGAGAGCCTTCAACACTGAGGGAGGGAAAGTGCTAGCATTGAGACATAGAGGAATATAGTTGAGCGAGGGGCCGAAGAGATTAGCCTTTTCAGTTGGAGAATTAGCAACACAATGATCAGATCGAATAAGAGGAGGAAAGGCAGATTACAGAAGTTGCTAGAGATGTGAAGATTTGTCCATAGGAGAACCAAGGGGTTAGCGCAACTTTCCTTTGATGAAAGCCAGCTTTGCTCGTTGAAGAGTATCCCTGCAACGATTTTCCTAGCTGAATTAAAATTAGCGGCCAGAGTGATAGGAGAACGAGAAATTTTCCCACCTAAAATAGGCACTGTCTCTGCCCTGAATGGCCAGAGAATAAGCAGGATCGAACCATGGATTTGAGGAAAGAAAGATTTAGTTTAGAAGGAATGAATGATGAACAGAAAAATTTAGCTGAAGAAGGATTGAACCTTGCTCATTCCATCAACGATTACAGCTTCCCTTCCATCTTAAATCTTTATACATCCATCATGATTCCTTATTGAGGTACCAATTTGGTATCATCTTCAAACTTGGAAACCTTACATTTAAGTCCCTGGTCTAAATATTTTATACATGTATGAGAACAGCCACTTGACCTAAGAAATCGTTACGGACACAAAGATGTTTCCTCCTCTTTTTTTTTAATATATACTTTTTATTTTTTATTATTAAACTTATTATTAATTATTATTATTATTATTATTATATTATTATTACTTATTATTATTAATTATTATATTATATTATTATTATTATTATTAATATTATTATTGAGACTTAAGGAATCCAAAAATTTTGATGGCTAAAATAATTTCGGGAGGTTTTAAACCCCCTGACCCTCCTGTCTACAGCCTATATATAATATATATATATATATATATATATTATATATATATATATATTATATATATATATATATATATATAATATATATATTATATATATATAAAAGATATTTAGTAGGAGAGTGAGAGAGAAGAGAGAGGAGAGAGAGAGAGAGAGAGAGAGAGAGAGAGAGAGAGAAAGAGAGAAAGAGAGAAAGAGAGAGAGAGAGAGACGAGAAGAGAGAGAGAGAGGATGAGAGAGAGAAGAGAGAGAGAGAGAGAGAGAGAATTTTACAAGTAGTTTTTTCTTACGTCATCGTCATCGTCATCGTCATCGGCCAAATTTGCTCTAATCGTCATCGTCATCGCCAAAAATTCGATTAATCGTCCAATCACTAATATATATATATATTATATATATAAATATAATATATATATATATAATAATATATATATATATTAAATATATATATATATATATAGTATAAAAAATAATAATAATAATCAGATCATGTGAAATGTAATAATTATATGCCCTAGAGCACTAATAAAACTTTATTAAGTACTAAACTCTACTTTATATATTGCATACCTCTTTTAACATATTGTATTTACTGTATTTCAATGCTAAATACCCTAAAAAGACTTGATATATATGAAAAAAAAGTAATTTAAAAAAAAAAAAAAAAAAAAAAAAAAAATTTTGGCCTTTGGTCTTTTTTTAAAAAAAAAAAACGTGTTTTTTTTAAAAAAAAAAACGAATGGTTTTTTTTTAATCCCAACCCTATATATATATATATATATATATTATATATATTATTGATATATAATAAATGGGAAATATTTATATATATATATATATTACATTAATATATAATATAAAATATATAATATAATTAGTGATGGATTGAATAACCGCAAACTTCAAACTGCGGTTATCCCCACTACCACAACTGCAACCGCTGTTGTCACTGTCTTCACAACGAATTGTTGGTGTCATAGGAAGTTTATCTTTTAAAAAACACTCTGATGCTATCAAAACTTGAGCTCTCTCTCGCTATTATATGAAAAATAAGGCATTCAAGTTTTGTCTTACTCTTGAAACTTTCTAAGATAAGACAACTACTAGTTCTGATTTTATACTGAATTGAAAAATATTTTACTATTGGAGATATTTGAAGAGATTGCTAAAAAATTAAGCTTTCATTCGTTCTCTATATCACAAGTAATTCCTTTTATTGTGTTGGTTAAAAACTCTTTACCAGACCTCAGATTTCGAGGCTGAAGAGGGAATTAAATCAGCTGTACAAACAATAAATTCAGAGTTAACATCGAAAATTTGATAATTTGGCAAAGAAATTTTCTTGTATTCCTCGCAATGTATCCTAGATGCCTCAAATCTAAAAGGGAAATTTTTTACAACTTTTTGTTTTGAAGAAAGTTCAGAAAGAAATAACAAAGCAATGTAAGGAACTTTCCTTCAGAATATGAAAAAGATACATCTATTAACAGACATCCTTAAAGAATTTTAAACTGCATAAATAAGGACCAACTCAACATCCAAGCCAAAAAACTGCTTTTTGATAACCATGAATGCTCATGTAACATCAAAGTAGCAATGATGACACAGAAATAGATTTGTAAAAGTGTTTTGAATGAAATAGCAAAATATCAGAAAGAAAAAAAATTGATTCCGAAGATGAACCTTTAATGTGGTGGAGAGAGACCGAACATAAATTCGAAAAGTTGAAGATGATGTTTTTAAAAGATATTTTGTCATGCCCATCTAGCAGTATACCAAGCGAACAACTTTTCTGCGATGTTGGATTAATTTATGATAAAGAAAAGGATGAGATTAACAGGAGAAAATGCAGAAAATTGGTATTCCTTAAATCTAACTTGCTGATTCTAAAATTCAATTACAAACACAAATAACTAAAGAAATACCTTTAGTGGGATACTTTCCAGTTTCCACAGGGGTGGAGGATGGGGAAAGTGGATGGTCTTGTGAATTGTGCATGAGTCTTCGTTCCGCACCCTGGTAACTCCTGTAAACAGTGACTAAATTCTACATTAAATGATCAGAAATTTTCAAGGTTAAATAATAATAATATTATTATATTATATTATTATTATTATTAATTAATAATGATTATTATTTAAATATGATAATAATAATATTATTATTATTATTATTATTATTATTATTATTATTATTATTATTATTATTTATTATTAGCAGTAGTAGTAATAAACAAAGCAATGGTTAAATTTTGTTTTTATTGCGCAACCGCACTTGTTGAAAATTTAAGAACAGCAAAAAACCCGTAACCACGGTTGTTGAAAAATTTAAGAACCGCAAAAAAACTGCAACTGCGGTTATGCAAAAATTCAGCTTCGCTCCATCACTAGTATATATATATACAAAGGTGGGTACCGTTAATGAGAAAGTAAATGCTGTTAATCCCTAATTGTTAACAAAAAAAGTAACAGCGTTTATCTGTAAAGAATGTAACAGAAGTTAACGTTAACCATCTTCAAAATATATAGGAACAGTAATAATAATTATTAATTTTCTTTTATTATGATTGCAGATATTTAAATTATTCTTAAAAAATTACTGTAATATATATATATATATATTATATATACTTAATATATCTATATATATATAATATATATTATATATATATATATAATATATATATATAATAATATATATATATATATATATATATACTATATATATATATATATATATATTATATATAATATATTATTTAATAATATAATATATATATATATATATATATATATAATATATATATATATATATATATATATATATAATAATATATATATATATATATATATTGGACCGGCCACCGAAGGTCACCATGTCTCGTCGAGCGTACTTTCACTTTCTCACAGCGGCGCATTTGATCTGCTGTTTGCTGATATCTTATCGTAATTTTTTTTTTTTTTATTTTTTATTTATTATTATTATTATTATTATTATTATTATTATTATTATTATTATTTATATTGTTATTATTATTATTCTTTTTTTTTTATTTTCACTGTTTAGGGTGTTGGTGCCGCTCCAGTCGCCAACCGACTCCGGGCACTCTGGTCGCCATCCAACTCCGGCGGCTCCAACACCGGTTCTGTGTCCGGTTCATGTTCCGGGACTTATATTATATTATTATTATTATTATTATTATTATTATTATTATTATTATTATTATTATTATTGCCATTTGCATAGCCTCGTCCTGCACCGCACCGACCCATTCCTAGTAACAGATAGAGTTTGAGACATGGTATCTCTCAAACTTGGTACCCCGTTTAGGGATTACATAACCTCGTCATATACGAGGTTATATTGGGGGGTGCTGGCCCAACAAACATTGGATATTGCCCTAGAAGGCTGAAACTTGGTATACGCCCTTCTTATAAGGTATTATTATTATTATTATTATTATTATTATTACTCGAAGGGTGCAGACCCCCTCCAAGTAGGAAATGAATGTAGAAGGACGAAACTTGGTATACACATTTTATATAAGGTATCCTCGATGCAGCCGAAGTTAAATGGCTGTGTACCCCCAGATGGGGGTGCTGAACCCCTCCAAGTAGGAAATTGACATAGAGCGATGAAATTTGGTATATACCCTTCTTAGGATGTATCCTTGGTACATCCGAAGTAAAGTGATACTATGCCCATATTGTGTTAGGGCTGTGCCCCAAAACCTTGGATATTGACATACAAAGACGAAACAAATTGGCTACCTCAGTAAGGAATAATGATGGATGTATAAAGATTTAAAAGATAAGGTGGGAGCTGTAATCGTTGATGGGATGAGCAAATTAATTCCTTCTTCAACCAAATCTTTCTATTCTCATAATCCATGGTTCGATTGTGCTTGTTCTCTTGCCATTCAGGCTAGAGACAGTGTGTATGGGGGTGGAAAAATTCTCATTCTATCACTCTTGCTAATTTTCATTCAGCTAGAAATCATTGCAGGGATACTCTTCGACGAGCAAAGCGGTCTTTCATCAAACGAAAGTGCGCTAACCTTCTTGGTTCTCCTACTGACAAATCTTTCTGGCCTCATTCCAAAAGCATCTCTAGCAACTTCTGTAAATCTGCCTTTCCTCCTCTTATTCGATCTGATGATTCTGTTGCTAATTCTCCAACTGAAAAGGCCAATCTCTTCGGCCTCCTATTTTCCTCTAACTCAACCCTGGATGATTCTGGCATTCCTCTTCCTACTCCTTCTCCTCTCAGGTATCCTATGCCTTTGCCTGTGATTACATTTGATAGGGTGCATGGGCCCCTGAAATCTATGAAATCTATGAAATGCATATTGAGGTATTCACTGTTGCCATGTATAGGTAAAGTTATGGAAAAACATGTCAATAACGGACTCAATGTGGTGTTTAGAACACCACCATCAGTTTTCTAACACTCGATATGGACTTTGTCCAGGTAGGGCTACAATGGACTGTCCTATTACATCTTGACTTCATTATTGATCAGGCTTATCAAGAAATGAAATATTCCTTGGTACTCTTCATTGATCTCCAATTAGCTTTTGATTCAGCTTCTCATATCTGGATCTTATTTAATGCAGCACAGAAGAATATTAGTAGCTCCCCATTATTTTGGTTGCGAAACTTCCCACATAAGAGGGAATATACTGTATCCATGATAAACAATCTAAATTTGTTTCACAGACATGGTGTACTACAGGGATTAGTTCTTAGACAACTTTGTTCTCTATTTTAATGTCTGACCTTCCATTACTGGACTCAGCCCAAACAATTGCATATGCTGATGATGTTACATGGTCACAGGACTGGACATTTTCTTGGGGATTGGGTATCAATCCTGCCAAATATTGTTTAATGTGTTTCACTAGGAAAAAAATTCCCTTCATTCCAACTGCGTATATTCTTAATAAATAGATTACTCTAGTTATGAAACATAAATATTTTGGTTTAATATGGAATGGTCCTTAATTAACTTGGAAACACCACATTGCATATTTACAGCAGACTGGTAACAGGCATTTGAACCTTATGAAGAGATTGACAGGTATTTTATAGGGATTCTCTGGCAACTCTATTGCAAGTCTACCTCAGTTATGTCAGAGCAAACTAGATTATGGAAGTATACTGTAGAGCTCTGCTGTAATGTCTAATTGGAAAAGTTGTATATTATACCTAGGGTTGGGAAAGGAAAAAAGCTAGTTTTTTTTCCGAAAAAAACAAGTAAAAAATTTTTTTTTTTCCGTTTTTTTCAATTAAGTTGTGGAATTTACATGTTTGAACAATTAGCTATATTATAAATTTTAGCAAATATGCTCTAATTTGGACATTTTTTGGTTCCAATTTCCTACAAGGATGGAAGCCCTGAGTTGTGTTGCAACAATTTTTATGGGTTTTTCCATATTTTTAATTTATATATTCCTGAATTTTTGATATTCATAATATTTTTGTTGTATGGCCTTCGATTATGTTTTCTTCCTCTGTTGTAAGTTTCAGTAAAAATTTTTAACCACATTAATTAATCAGAAATTTAAGGTATGCACATGCAAAAGTCGTGTGACTGTACTTTTTAAGGAAATAAAACAGGTTGCATCAGCTCGCCCATGGAAATATAAGCTTTTGTTTGTGTAGACATTGCTATAAACTGAGTATTTTTATGCATCCATAATCTCGAATAGAATTCTGAATATAATTGCCAATGAGAGATTGATTTATGCTAAGCCAGCTAAGCTTAAAAGAGTCCCTGTTTGCTATTGCTCTTCACCACTGTCATTTCTCACACGAATACTCTGCATACAACTGAGATGATAATCTTATTAGTTAATATAATAAATTATAATGTGGCTGATAGCTGAGCCCAGTGATAATGAACTTGACAGTAGTCACAGCACAGTAGTTAGTACTAAGTAGTGACTGGGGTCTGGGGAGTGGTGGACTAGTGATTAGTGAATCAAAAGTTGATATTCCATAGCCAAATATTTAATTTAGTCATTGACTCATCCTCCCTCAATTTACTAATCATTGGTATATTTTATATTTCAATATTTTTTTTTATTTTCATTGCATTGGTAATCACTTTTGAATTTTGTCATTCAGACTCATTCTATAATATACATTCCTGAACATTAATACTTTAAAAGTAAATTATAAATATGAATTATTATGAATAGGTAGGTTAAAATTGAAAAATTAAGTTAAGTAGACCCTACATACAGCAGTCTGCAGGCTACAACCTACTGTAAAATGTAACCGAAAACGATTGATAAAATATAAGAGAAAGGTGTACTGTTTTTATTAATCATAATGGAATATTTGTTTAATTTAAGTATCCTTATATTTGAAAAACGAAAATACTCAAGTTCAAGTGAAATATCATATTATCCTCTTTATATTTTTTTAAAATAGCTTTTTTTAAAAAAAACGAAAAAAAACTAAAAAAACAGATAACTGAAAGAAAAAACGTTTTTTTCATGAAAAAAACACTATTTGAAAACTGTTTTTTTCCCAACCCTAATTATACCTAACAAGGCTGTTAGGAGCTTTCTCTTCATCACCAGTATGTGTTTTGATATATCAGGCTTCCCATTCATTGAATCTTAGAAGTTTCTCCAACAATTATATATATCTATCATGCCTCTTCTTTGGTATGAACATACTTTCTACCTTCTGAGCCCAATAATTGCATTTGCTTAATAGGACATAAATTCTCTAATTTTTTCAGCAGTTATCAAAAATTATTACCTACCAATTGTGCCTATCTCCAAATTGTTTTATCTTATCTCCTCCTTTATATCATCTATTGCATTTTCTGTAATAATGATTTTCAAGACACCTGGAGAAAAGATGATCCCTCATACATTGCTTTGCAGATATTTGCAGAGATCAAGAATACTTTATATGGCTCATTTGTACATATTTTCACAGATGGTTCAAAACGAATTACCCCATTTCTCCCTCTACTTCCCCTGGAGTAAATATCCGCTTTGATAATCGAATTACTACTTTGCAAATGGAGTCAAAGCAGTCCATCTTTATTTGCAGAAATTTGCCATCTATGCAAGGCCATTAATTCTATCTTCACTTATACATGAAGCCTCAAAAAGGTAGTTGTTTTTCACTGATCCCGTCCTTGTTTCAGATTTTAAAATCTAGGAAAAAATCCCATTATAAAAAAAATTCAACATTGCATTGAGGCATGGTCTCCTCTTATCGAGTTGAACAAGAACTGGAGAAGTTCCATGCTTGCTGGTGGATCCCTTCACACACAGGAATTAATGGGAATAATATTATGGATGTCGCTGCACATTTAGCACACAACCTTTCGAGTATATCTATATTCCACATGGAGATGCCTGAATTAATTTTCCAGTTTACAGGAACTTTCTATTGCTGAAAAATGAGCAAAATCAGTTTCCTTCATTTCATCCATTTGGAGAGTTGTACACTGAAAATCGCATTACAGATTTTATGAGAAGAACTGAAACAGCATTCTTTTGACTAAAATTCGATCAGATTGAAAATGACAGATTCCCCTTTATGCACCCATTGTACCAGTGTGGAAAATGTAAAATATTTCTTGTTGTCCTGTTCTAAATATGAAATAGCTAGAGTGGAAATGAGGGCTGCCTAGATAGACCATTGGGAGCATCTGTCTTTAACCTTAGACCCATTTTATTGCTAGCGAGAATCCCCTTAGAAAGCCAAAAATGGGCCATTAAATCAGTCAAGATATTTCTCAAGAGCACAGGTACTCTGCAAAATTCAATTTTTTATCATTTGCATTTGTCCAAACCAATGGTTGATGAAACTGTACCATTGTGTTGATCTTTTTGTGTCAAGAGATGAGCCAATTGGATCAGTGGTCATTACCCTGCAAGTAAGTAGGG
>JABUQX010047000.1:25000-26645 GCA_015478945.1 Trachelipus rathkii
TTATATATATATAATATATATAATATATATAATTATATATAATATTTATATTATATATATATATAATATATAAGTATATATATATATATATATATATGATATATATTATATATATATATATAAATATACTATATATATAATATATATTATATAAATTATCCAACTTACAACAGCTCCCAGGAAAGGTCAGTACCCTGTCAAGGGGGCCAGAGCTTTCTCACATCTTTCCTCTATCCTCAGGACTTCCTCTCCTTCTCTCTCCAATGCATCATACGATTCCATGTCTGTTCAATGAGTTCTCCACCTACTGTCCCACTCCATCTCCTCACTGGGCCTGACTCTCTCTCTGCATCTCCCAGGTGTCCCGACGCATCTCAATGCTGGCTGCATCTCTTATTTAATATAGCCTTTCACTCCAACTCCTCTTTATTTTTTATAGTTTTTGTCACTTTTTCTCCTCTGAGTCTTTCCCACTATATGCTTCAAACCTACTCTCCTGCTGATGTAATTCTCACTATCTTCTCGGTGTGGTCGTAATCCAGTGTTTCTGCTCCATATAGTAGAATCGGTGTTAACATTCGTCGAATATCATCCTTTTCAACTCCACACCAATTTGTCTATCTTTCAGTATAAGGGGTATACTGCTCTTACAGTCTTACCATACTGCTCAATCCTACTCGTTATCCCTGTACATTTCCTCCCTCTCTCTTCCAAATACTCCACTCAAGTGTTTGCATTTCTCCACCATCTATATCTCAGTCCCTTCCACATCTACTTTCAGCTCTCCCCTTCCTTCTCCCCTACTAACCACAATGATCTAAGTCTTTTATGTGTTCATAATCAGACCGGCTTCTCTAAGCCTATTAACATAAACATGTTACATCCTCTCTAAGCTCTATCTTCCTCTCGCTCTCACATGCCAAGTCCATCTGCGCTGCGAGAAATCAGTCCTCATCTCCTATATCTCTCTTCACCTTATTTATCACTACATCCAGTACGATAAAACAAAATTGGTGACAACAGTTTCCCTGTTTGACATCCGTTCTCATGACCTCAAACTATTCCTTATCTACATATTCTGTTCTTTCAATACTTTTATTATTCTTATCAAACTCTCCAGGGGTTCTCTCAACTTTTTATCCCACTGCATATTCTCTCTAGCACTCTCCATGGTCCCTTTAGGCAATGAATCAAAAGCTTTTCTTAAACTATGAAAGCTACATATGCTCGTTTTTTATATTTCTATACCTCTTCTAACGTAATCCCCAATGCGAACAAGAGATCTCGTCGTGCTTCTTTCTTTCTATAAGTCGTGCTGCTCTTCCCAGTCTGGCTCTACACCATTCTGTGTGTTTTCTCTAATATTCTCATTATGCCAAGTGTTTCGCAAAATGTTACCTGTAATGTTGTTACACTCCCTGTATCTTTTTTTCCCTTATTCTATTGGAACTATGATTGACTTTCCCACCCCTCTGGTACTTTCGCTCTCTTCCTAACCACCGTATTTGAACTAATTTTCAGAATCTTTCTCATTTTCTCTCCTCCCTCTTTTTTTAGTTCTTTTGGGTATCCATCTTCGCGAATCTTCGTTTGTTCGGGTCAGAGATCACTCCACTCCTCCATATTGATTCTCCTCTCACTCTTG
>JABUQX010047001.1:0-17500 GCA_015478945.1 Trachelipus rathkii
ATATATATATATATATATTTAAAATTAATATTTTAATAAATAAATATAATATTAATTAATTATATTAATATATAAGTATATATTATATTAAGATTATATAATGATGCAATCATTATTATTTAATATTATATGATATATTATATAATTATATATTATTATTAATAAATATAATTTAGATATAATTAATTATATATAATATATTAAGTAATATGATTAGATATATATATATTATAATATTATCTATATATTATACCAGTGAAATATTACCCGAAAGAAAATTAATTTATTAGTAGTTTATCAATCTGGAAAAAAATAAATGATATATATAAAACTTGGCTTAATATCTTTACATTAAGTGGGGGATTCATGTGATTAACTTAAATTCAGATAAATACTACTTATCACTAGTGAAAACAAATATTTATATTAAATTATTATTATTTAAAACAGACTTTACTATGAAAGACTAATTAAGAGAAGATGAATAGGAAAGTTAAATTATCGGCAAAATAACAATAATATTCACATAAAGTTAAAGTAAAAGACCAAAAAACATGAAACCGCTATGAAAAGCAACTCATAAACTAGTCAATGAATACTATAAAAAATAATAATAAGTACTTATAAAAAATACAGAAACAATGAGTAAAAAAGATGAGCAAGAACTTTATACTTTAGGCAGATGACCAAGCGTTAATCAAAGAGCCATATATTACTCATCATGCGCATATATATCATATTCAACTATATTTTTTTTTTTTCTTTTTTTTATCTACCTATCTACAGATACAAGAATGAAGAAAGGTATACTACTAGGACTTCGAAGGTGATAAACACCAATAATTCCCCGCTTCGAGTGCTTCACTCACTTACAGAAAAGACAAGAACTCATCCATGATTTATGATCGTGCCGTGATAGTGATTAGAAGTTGATTATATATATTTATTAGTATTTGGTATGTTTTAAAACTTATGACTATATACATCATATATATTTATATAAAATAATTAAGCTTGTATGTATAAAATATGTATATATTATTATATATATTTTATCATATATAATATTATATTATATTATTATTAAATATTATATATTTAGTATATATAATTGTAAATATAATATATATTAATATATATATTATATATATATATATTTATATAATTATTATATATAAATATAAATAATATTAATTTTATAATAATGTTATATACTTATATAATTTATATATATATTAAATATATACTATATATTATTTATAAAGTTATTAATTAATATATATATATATATATTATTTATATATAAATAGATAATAGTTATATGATTTAAAATATATAAGTACAATTAGAAGGTTGTTGGTATTAACGCTCAGCAATCATAAGATCAGATAAACTCATTTTCTACTTCTTTAATTTTTATTATAAAATTTCAGCGTTTAAAATAGTGATCATGAAAAAAGTAAATAGCAAAAAAAAATTTTTTGCATTCCTCCATCTCTCGCCCATTAAAAGAAAAGAAAGCTTGATCACAAATCAATACTATATAAGTTATTAACTATTTAAATATATCATAAAATATTATAATTAATATTAGTAATATTTATATAGTAGTATCATATTATATAAGTATTTATTATAATAAAGTTTAATTTTATGTCTTGATATTTTAAATTGTTAATAATAAATATTACACTCATTAATTCACAACTTGAGTAACCTATATTCTTTAGGGTTAATTTATTATATGATCGTTATAATTATAATTTAATTATAATATATAATATTATATCATATATGAGTAATAATATATATATTAACTGTAATATATGATAATAATATACTAAATGTGTGTAGAGATTTGAAGATATACTAGTCGATCACGATTTACAACATTCGTAATAATTGTATTTAAATTTAACTTCTGAAATGATTGGGATAAGTTCTTTCATATAAACTGTCTGTAAATCTGAATAATATTACATTTATTCACTTATTTGGAGCTATAATGCTGGGTTAATACTAACGCTCATACTCACGTCCACGTTTATAGAAATTCTTCAAAGTGTATCATATACTGCAGAACACTCTGTATTATAAATGTACTCTACTACTTTACGCTAGCCGGCTTAAAGTTTCCTTTCATAATTCTTTCCCTCCGGCTTACTGCTGAAATTAACCAAACATTGTAACTATATATATTATGTCAACTCGTTTGAAACGCTCTATTGATGCCTCTTCTCTATTGGAGAACCTATACTTTACTCACTGAGAACCTACTCACTACAGTGACAATAAAGTAGGCAACTCTCCACTTTCATATATTTCCTCAACATTCTTTCTTTTACTGTACCATGTATTTATGTTTAGTGAGATCAATACGTATGGCTATACTATCATTTCAGTTTATTGATAGTCCCTTCCAAACAACAAAAATTTTAGGAAAAATAGATATAGTCTAAATTTTATCTTAATAATATTGATATTTTAAGTACATATATATAACTTAAATTTATACTAAATATATTCTTTATACTATATTACATTACATTATATCTTACTATATTATTTTAGTTTACTAATTATTCATTTATTTCATATACATATATAAAGGTATTAGTTAATAATTTCTCGTAAAAAAAGCTTAAAGAAAAAATTTACTCCGTTACCTTGTATTTTCTATTTAATATATTTTTGATTATTTAATATAATATATATATTAGAATGATGTGATTTAGCTTATTCATATTAATCACATAAATAGTAAAAGAACTCTTAAGAATTTTCTCTTCACCAACTTTGTTATCTGTGTAATTTTTTTTGTTTAGAGACTTAATCATGGCTAACACACCAAATAATTGGTTTATAAATTCAAATTTGTTACGCTTATTTTAATTTTATACATACTTAAGTAGTTTTTATCTTTTTAATTTCATTTTAATATTAAACCAATTCAATTATTTAAACTTCTACTCTTTTCTAAATTTCTTTATTATTATACTCGTCTGCATCTTTTTACATTCTCCATTCCCAGTTCATAACCTTGATTACAAGCATTACAGCAAAATGTGAATAATTTAAAATTACTATAAAATTCCACATCGTGAGTTATTTAAATTATCCGTATTTACTCTAAGCGATGCAGAAATTAATATTACCTTAAGAAAATTTGATGATATATCAGAAATACATCGAATTTGATCAAAACGAAATACAGGACCCCACTAATAATGGATTCTTCGTACCAAAGTCCGTGTAAAATGTGTGTGTATATATTCCTATTTAATTATTAATATTTATTTGAGTGTAATATTGGATGCCTATTAATTATCATTCCTATTATATTATTATTATAATTATATATTATTTATATATTACTGTATATATTTATTTAATTTATGTTTCAAAATAATACCTTAATATTATTTGATATTATTTATTTTTATTTTATCCTCTATTTATATTTTATTTTATTATTTGGTTATTATTGATTAATCTTATGTTACTATGATTTAATGATATAGTGATTATTTAATTTATTTTATTTTATTATAACATTAATTGATTATTACTTAACTTATTAAATTATAAGGGCCATATTATTATTATTCCAATTCAACTTTTCCATTTTTATAATTTTAATTCTAATAACGAAAGATAGAACTTCATGAATTTTACTCACTGCTGAGGACTTTCTTTGTAATTAATTTCATCATATACACCCATCATTTCGATACTATCTTTCACTATTATGGAAGAATTTTATTTAGGTGAGTTAAGTTATGTGTTTTAATGAAGGCGGAGACAAGAATAGCCACATTATCTTATTCCGTGAGGTTAAATATCTTAACCTAATATCTTTCTATTAATTACCTCCGTTTGAGTTTAAAAGAATTATGGCTATTGTATTTTTAGAGATATGTTTAAATTTGGGGAGAAATAGCCCATATTCAATATTACCTCTTAAATAATATATGAATTTTAACCAAATGATATTCCGTTTGATATAAAGAAATCGGTCCCAACAACTTAGAATTTTCTTATAAATTAGTAATCTTTACCATTAATGATTACCACTTGCTTTTGAGAAGTTGTGCTTATTATCTAATTATGTCTGAAAATAGTAATTTGTTAATATGAATTTTCTATGACAAATATGTCGGAATAATAAATTTATTCAAGTTGAACGTGTATGAATTAAATGTAAATATATTAATATTAACATATTATATTTATTATATATAATATATATATATTATATTAATATATTATTATATTATATTACATATATATTCTAACTACTAAGTATTATGAGTTGAGATACGTAGTATATACGTTACCTCAACGATTATTTTCATTACCCCTATCATATTCCTTATATTTATATTACTTTTTTAATTTTCCTATATACACCCCTTTAAATAATTTATTAATAAATAGTGATTCACAATAAAGATATTTTGTGTTATTTTGTGGGTAAATATATTATAATATATAATATATATAGTATTTATAAGTTACCTATCGTATCGTAATACTTTCTCCTATAAAAATATTTAAAAGGAGAAAGCTTAACAATATTAAATATAATATCCCTTTTTAAAATATATAAATTTATATAATATTAATATAATATATATCTAATATATATATATAATTATATACTATTATTATTATATTAAATATTAATTATTAGATATATATATATATATTAATATATACTATATTAATATAATATATATATATTATAATAATATATGTATATATTTAATTAAGTAATGTACTATTATATTAATATATACACATATATATAATATATATACATATATAATAAATCATATATATTAATTTTATATAACTATATATATATAATATATTATTATCATATTTAATTATATATACTCGGTATTCGTATACTATTATTATCATACTAACTTTATATTATCGGATAACTATATATCAGCCGTTTCAATCACTACTTAATATAGTAATAACTATATTAATATAATATAATTAGTAATTACTTTACTTATTAATATTACAGTAGCATCTTATTCTCCTTAGGTGACTAACTACTCATACACTTATTTTCACGGTTTCTTGGCAGAGTAGTACTTTCATAACTTCATTTGAGTATATTTGTATAATAATACTTTAGTACTGTATATTTACTTTATATATATTATATGAACGTGATCAGTAGAAATTTCAAGAAACAGTAAAAAATCCCTGGCGGGATCGACTCCTCGCTTTTTCGCTTAACAGTTATGTTTCTGAAATATATATATTAAATATATTATCCTATATATATATACCTAGTGATACCTGATTTAATAATAATAGTCATTCCTAAAAGTTTTAGTATTTATAATATAGTTATATATATATATATATATATATAGTCCGTTTTCATGATTTAAAACAACTAATGAATACCCTAGAGTAGCCCGCATAGATATCAGTTGTCGGGGTCTCTCGGCCTCTAGGGGGACGACGGGGGGAAACTTCGTCTCCCCTCTGTCTCCCGTCGGCTTGTGAATATGTCTTTGGAAATATATAGTTTTAGGAGACTCGAACCGAGGGGGACAGAGGGGACGAAGGCCGTCATCCCCCTATGAGGCCGATGAGACCAACCCGACAACTGATAACCTATTGTGGTCTACTCTAGTGTTCGTACCGCCCATAAGTTTTAAGTCAGTAAAAACGTACTTTTATATATATAATATATATAATGATATATATTATATATATATATAATGTATTATACGTGCACCATTAGTGATTCTCAATTTACTAAGTGTTATTTTGTTCTTAACCTTTTTATATATTATAATTCCTTATCTCATATATATATATACCTTTTGACCCCTTATACTATAGACGTTATATTTTTTTTATATTCTTTTTTCCAATAACTTATATCTGGTACTGTCCGGAAAAATCGGCGCGTTGATCCGTCAGTCGGACAGGAATTTTTACCCCCACGCCTTTCTCGATTTTAATTTCTCCTTTACTGATTACACGTTCTATACTTTCATACTCTATGCAGTATTTTTATATAATACGCTATATTCCATCTATTCCTTAAGCATCCATCTTCTACTAACTCACTACTACGTATAAGTTCCTTCCTTTTAACCATTACTACTCCTAAATACTTTTCTTACTTGATTCTATTAATATTTACTCTAACTAACTTCTAAATCGTAACCATTGAAATAGCAGTTATAAATATAATATATTATATTTCCAAGACTTTATGGAATTTCATTAATAATATTATGACCAATTACTTCATAAAACGTCTTATTTTTGGAGACGTTACTAACGTCGTCTACAATTTCACAGTCCTTGTTACCATTACAGACTCTTTTATTATACTCACGTATAAATAGTGGTATGAGCATTACAATGCTTATGGCATAAGAGAGCCACTTCTAGAATAATATATTCACTTATTTATTAATAAACACACACTAGGCTACTATATAACACAGTACGTATGAGACAATTTCACCTCTCAATTTTATATATTTCATATATCATTAAACGCATAGAACATATACCTAAAAGTACTCTAGGGTTGATTAAAAACTACTTAATGCTACCAACAGTTATTTTGTTGTATATCACTTATGTATTTTTTCACTTTACATTTATCTTATAATTTATATCCTAAGTTCATATTATTTCTATTTGATAACGAGTCAGCACGTGATATGATATCTACATTACTGAGGAATATATTAGCTCTTTATCTCTATAACTATATATTCAGTAGAAATATAATTAACGAATTTGAAAATAAATTATAACAAAACTTATTCTAATATAAAAGTGTTAAAAGAATTGTATATAGAAAAATTAGATGAGTGAGATAGAAAAAATTATTCTAGGAAAGATGTGTTAGAATAAAGGCATCATATAATACAATTAACAAAATTTACTAATATATTTCGAGACGAAATA
The DNA here is from genome assembly GCA_015478945.1 of Trachelipus rathkii. Taxonomy (NCBI): domain Eukaryota; kingdom Metazoa; phylum Arthropoda; class Malacostraca; order Isopoda; family Trachelipodidae; genus Trachelipus; species Trachelipus rathkii. Next base: position 6,967 of record JABUQX010047001.1, read on the forward strand.
ATAGTATATATATTATACTAAATGATAAAGAAATATATGCTTTTAGAGGTGGTAGAGGCACTGAAAGAAATTGAAAATTTTGATTATTTGCTTTATTATTCTTAAGTAAGGCACTTCATTTACTCTCATTACAACATAACTTATTTCATTTTAATAATACTCTCCCCTTATTGGTATTCGCTACTGGAAACATTTATTAGAAGAGCCTATATAAATATCCGAGCGCTACAGAACACATTTTATATCGTGGTCGTTATATCAATAAAGGTATAATGTGAAAGCGACCTGATAATACCACACACTCGAATAGACAGTATATTTATCAGGGTGCACGAGGATTGATTATTGAGGCGCTCCCCGAAGGGATGGCAAATTGGTATATTATGTTGAGCAACACAATATTGGAGGACTGACTTTAAACATCGGAAAGAAGCTGAGCATATCCACTTTCATCGCAGGAAACTAGTTATTCTCTTGTCCTGTGGTTAACACTTGCTAAGCTAATTTCTCAATTGTACATTTGCTGTCACATTCGAAATTATAAGTCCAATTTTAACCTAAGGACACATTACATAGTTAACGCCACTTCAATGATTATAATTAAAAAAAATATTTAATTAATAATATAAGAATCTTTTTATTTATTGATATTGATTTACCTTCCAAAACTATATAAAATCTTGCCATAAGAATTATAATTCAGGCCCATCTCTTCCCACTCTCTTCTCTCTCTCATCTAATCATTAACGTTGTATCTAATGTAATCTACTGCAACACACGAAGTTGTCAGAAAACTTGTTCTTCATAGGAGACAGTTTGCCAGGAATCTTTTATTTTACTTGTTTTCGACAAGTATGCGGAACGTGTAACTGTTCCTCGGCAAGCTCTATGTGAACAATTGATTTAAAATAGCTGCTTCTGCCAGCCATTTGCAATGTCACTTACGACTAGAAACAGTTACGTAGCAGGTACCCCATATAAAACGTACATATTCTATTCACACTAGCTTTACGATTCTAGTTATGCTTACCGATAATGAAAGAGTTATTATTTATATTAAATAATTTAATAAATATGTTAATCATCTGGATTATATCGAAAATATAAAAAACTAAAGCCAACAAGAGATAAACATAAAATCTAATGGAGTGGTGAAGGTTTAAAATTAATATTAGAAATTTCCATTAATCTTATTTTCATTTTACTAAAAGAATAATTTAATCAATACACTGACTTACTTTTGCTTTCTTTACTATTTATTGCTTTTCGTGGTTTCCCTTAAATACTTTCAATGTTTGCGTAGATTTGAAAAATCCTTTCGGGGATAATGCTGAATTAATGTTATTTATATAATAATAAAAATGTTTACTTATTGTCCCCAAAAAAATAACTTGTTCGTTGTTGTTGGTTGTAAATTTTGTATTAATTTTAAAATTAATATATTTAGTTTCATTGATTCTACTTAGTATAATAATAACAGATAGAGTGAATATGAAATATTTATTTAACCGAAAAATTCATACTCCGGTTACCAAGATTAGAAGGCATCGGACTAAAGGCTGCTGTTTAATATTTCTTTCGAATACATACAATCTACTTTCCTATATTACACTTAGCGAAATGAAAATTAAGACATTATATTTGTTTTCACTCACATTTTATTAAACAATTATAATTCATTAGTTATTTTCCTGTTTTTCCTCTAGGCTTCAATATTATAATTTAGTACTTGTTTCATTAACTTACCCAGCATATTTAAAAACTTTTAAAAAACCCTCAAAAAAAAAAAAACTTTTAAAAAAAAAAAAAAAACGAACGGAGCGTAAGGCCTAAAAAGTGACCATATAGTTTTGAATTTCATTCCGGTCACCACTTAAATTCATTGGTAGTATCATATTCTATGGAAATAAGGGAAAGAAAAAAACAATAACGACAATATCCTCAATGTCTATTTATCATTATACACATTTTTTTTATTTATACCTACTACCCGTTTTTTAATAATTTTTCTTTTCTAAATTGAAACAATACTTTAAATTAAATATGAATATAAACAGGTAAATACATTTATATATTAATATATATATATTATATATATATATATAAATATTATATAATATATACTATAAATAATATATATATTATATAATATATAATATTATATATATATATATATATATATATATATTGATAATAATTTTAAATAAAACAATAAATATTTTTTTTAAAAAAAGGGTAATGAATACAACTCCTAACAACACTATGAACTAAACTGTTCATGGTATAATAAAAGAATTCCATATTTTTGTTATTTTAAGCATAAAAATAAGGAATGTTTTGTTTGGCATTTAATCACAAATATAAATGATTCTTATAATGAGCATATCCATTTAAAACAATATTCTAATTCACAAGTCCCCATCCCCTCCCACAATAATTATATATATATATATAATATATATATATTATTATATATATTGTATATTTATATATTGGAATATATATTATAATATATATATATATCTACATATATATTATGTATTACGTAAGTTTCAGGACAAAGGTCTCTGCCAGGCAATTATCTTTAAAAATTAAAGGATAACTCAGGAAAGAAGACTGGTGTAAGAAGGAAAAAAAGATATCTTAGTGTGTTTTTTTGGTTAAAAGAATGAATTAAAAAGTCTTTAGAAGGCAACATGTTGTTTTGTTAAATATTTCTTTAATTACAATGTGCTTTAATTTTTGAATGGTTCTAACAGCAAAGGAAGTATATGTAATTATTTAAATAAAAAACTTTTAATATTTAAACTTAATATTTAAATAATATCCGATACTTTAATCATTCGAATTGGTTTATTTAAGTATCAAAAATTGAATGATTATTAAATATTGTAAACAATACAATAAAAAATAAAAATCTGCAACTTTAAATTCTACGGGAACTGAACGTGCCTATTGTTGAAGCTTGCGATCTCGAGTCTTGTGTTCTGTTCCATATGTTCTTGTTTCTTTTCACATGACTAAAATTTATGGTCCTTAAATATGGTTGTTTCCCTGTTATTTATATCGAATTATAAAAATAAGAATAAGAAAAAAAAGAAAATAAAGACTTTCAAAGGTGAAGAAATTTTTTTAAAATGTCAAGTATTTAAGCATCTAGAATGTGGGTATTAAAAAATATAAAGTATTTAAGGAATATATATAATATATATATAAAATTTTATATATATATATATATATCTAAAATATATATTAATTTTTTATATAAGTACAGAATGAAAATTTTAAGGTTTATTTTTTTTTTTTTTTTTTTTTTATCTCTAAATTAAAAAAAAAATTATCTTCCCGCCATTACTCTGTGAACGCGTTACGTTACAGTATGTGTGACGGTTTCATACCCCCTATGGATGGTCAGAACCCCCCACACCCAAAGCAAAGGTATCGTTTTCCTTTGTAGACCATCCCCTTAATTAGTCCCCCGTTCTGTCCACCTTTGTATCCTGTGTGTAAGACCCCGTACAACCTGCCATCTTTTTGCTGTTTACCACGTATTATTTTAGTTAAAAAAAAAAAGTGTCATAATTTACTTCCAAAACACTTGTTAATACTTTAACTTGTCCCCCGTCTGCTCTGGGTACCCAGGCCAATATTAATCTTTAAAATATATTCGAATTGGAATAAGCCAAAAAAACAAAAAAATCAAAAAAAAAAAAAAAAATAAAAAAAAAAAAAAAAAGGAATCCCAAGGTTGGAATGTCTGCTATTCCAATATATAATTTTTTTACTGTAGTCTGCCTGGTTCTCTAGTTACATACTGTGAGCATTAAAAAAATTCTGACCATCTATATATATATATAAATATATATAATTATATATATAATTAATTATATTATATGTATATATATATAATATATTATATATAATATAAATATATAGATTAACTTACTATCAACATGAAAGAATGATAAACCAGAAATCTTTCTCATAAGTTTTTTATTATCCAAAATAAATTGAATTCTATTTTTTAAACGTATAAACAGGGCTGTAACTTTCCGTGATTAAAATTCTTTCAGTCATTAAAATTCCAGTCCGATTTCTCTTCTTCTGTGAAAGTGTCAAATGTGTCTTAAAACCCCATTTCTACTCAAAATTTTAATTTTCATGGATGTTTTAAGGCTTAAATAATATATATTATATATAATATATATATATATATATATATTTATTATTTATATATAATATAATATATATATATAATAATATATGATTATATATATAATATATTTATAATATATATATATTAATAATATAATTATATATATATTAGAGATTGGAAAATTAATTTGTAATCGCTGTCGGGAAGGTTAATAGTCTATGTCGAAGGTATAGTGTTAAAATAACAGGAAAAAATTATCGGCTTCAAAGATTCATTTACACACGACATAAATTTTTGGTGTTGGTTTAATATATCTATGAACTGTTTCTTATGTATTTCTTAACAAACAAATATAAAAAATATAATATTTTTTTTTTTTTAATATTACATAATTTACATAACAATATAATTCAGTGTAAAATGTCTTGTTTGTTTAACAATTTCTGGGTCATTTTATTAAAAAAGGTTTTGATACCAGCAAATATTAAAGCGTATAATAATAGAACCAAATAGATAAAATAAACTCATAACATGTAAGACATGGTTTATCTTGTAACCTCTGATAAAAATAAACTAGTCACTTTTTTCCATTGAAGTCATTTGGTCTTCCATTTTTTTATCTACTTGGAATTGAAGTGTTTGATAATCATATTCGTTTGATGTTTAGTATATATATATATATATATATATATAATTATAATATATATATATATATATATATATATATTTATAAATTATATATATATAAATATAATTATATATATATATATAATATATTATATGGCTCTTTTTTATTATCAGCTCTCCAAGGTTAAGCTTAATCCATTATTTAAACGTTACCTAAACTCGTGTAACTACATAACCATCAACGCCCCATAGTTTAAGAATGATTTGAACTTTTTTTCTCAATTAGTTAGGTTATTTAATTTATTGGACAATAATGAAGGTAAATAATTACTATATAAGTTACAAATAAAGGAAACATAAATATATAACAAGTTTAGTAGTTAATTACTAATTTTGGTATAAGTTTTGGTTAAGTAGATTTAAATATCTATTCTTGAAATCAGCGCACGTGTTTTGTGTTAATATTCTTAACTCCAGGCTATCATTGAACATAGATTTCACTACAAATTTTTAAAGTTTTTTTTTAACAGTTTATATGAGTGTATACAATGAAGTGAAACAAATTGTAATCTTGAATTGTTTCACAATAACATTTTAACAAAACTATCAGGAGAATTTTTCAGACTGTATGAATTATTATCCAAAATATTAGTATAGATATAAAATAATATAATAAATAATAATAATAATAATAAGAATAATAATAAAATAATATAATTATTAATAATAATCAATAATGATAATAATAATTATAATAATAATAAAATAATAATACATAATAATAATATAAAATAATAAATAATAATAATAATAATAATAATAAAATATTTAAAATAATAAAATAATATCTTAATATCATAATTAATAATAATAATAATAATAATAATATATAATAATAATAATTACTAATAATAATAATAATAACATAATAATAATAATAATAATACTAATAATAATAATAATATAATAAACAATCTATTAGTGCTGAGGAAATCAGATATGAAAACCGATTAGTATTTAATACATTTATTTTTATAGCTAATGTTATCTATAATTTCATTATGTTTGCTCTAGGGCCCTTTTACAATGGACGAAGTTCCCCCCCCGTCTTCACGCTAACCTGGTAGAACCCACTTCCTGATATCATTGCCGGTTCTCTCTAGTTTTTCGTTAGTTTTAATTAATATAAACGGACTGTGTACATAGAATATATAATATAATATAATTATATATATATATATATATAAATATAATATATATATATTATAAATATATATATATATAATATTATGATATATATTATATAATATTATATATATATATCTATTATAATATATAGTACGTAATTATCCAAAATATTTCAACTTTTAAAAATATTAATATAAATTGATTGTTCAAATAATTAATTATTTATAAATATTTCTGGTAACTTAAAATCATGTCCTCTATGGGTTAGTATCCCATATACTACCAATATAAAAAAAAAAAAAAAAAAAAATAAAAACACGTCATTAAAACAAAACATTCAATAAATTTTGTGAATCATTTCCGTCAACTTAATTCATTGGTTAGTTCATATACTAGCAATATACTAAAAAAAAAAAATTCAAAACGTTAACTGTATTTATTCTATATGATTTTCTTTAGCAAAATTTTAGGTAAATTTATTTCCTGGATTGTAGGCAGTTTCTAATTACATGTCATCACGGTTAATCTTTTTTTTTTAAACATTACAATGAATAAAAATAATTTTTAATATAAAGGTAAATTTACTAAAATTTTTTGAAGAAAAAGTATGTTTTTAATATTTTTAGATGTAAGCGCTTAATATTAAATGTTCAATTTTGGCATTTAAGGCATTTTCCACTTCAATTTAATGGAAATGTGTTCGGTGAATCATACAAAATCGGGATATTATTATAAGTGAATCGTTGATAATCTCAACATGGATCCTACTATATATTAAATATTATATATATATAATATATATAATATGATATAAATATAATATATATATATATAATATAATAATATATATAAAATTATATTAATAATATATATATATATAAATATATATATATCTTTCAAATTTTTATTTCTTACAGGATCAATGACCTATTAAAATGCCACGAAATTTTTAAAATGATCCAAATAATCTTAGTTGTTTAGGCTTTTGATTATGAATCGGTAGTCCCAAATTAGGAATGTAAATTTCTTAATAAAAAAAAAAAGGCATATAACTTTATTGTTTGAAATTAGCCTTGGTGTTAACCAAATAAATATTGGGGGCACCTTCATATTTTGTCTTCTTGTGTAACATTACTTATGTTGCTAACGACAGTCCAGACCTAGGCATTCAATCCATATGTATGGTGAGAACCAAAGATACTCAATGGGTACTTTGGGATTATTTTTGCATTACAAAAATTGCTGGGAAAAGAAATCAAAGGACCAAAGAAGGACCATTAAAATATCCCGAAACCTACCCTCGCATTAGGCTTGGGGTGCCTGTCTCAACAGGCGGGAAAGCTGTCCTATCCTGTCACCACCTGGAAAATGTTAATCTCCTGTCACAAAACTCCGACGAAGGAAGAAGATTTACAATTACGTCCAGAAAATGATGACCTTTGGGGGGAAGGACCTTTACGATGGAACAGAAACTCATAGAAATAATCAGCATGAAATCAATGATCTAGTTCGCGATCTATCATTGTCAAAGAACAGGCTGAACGATTGGCATCTAATTTAAAGGGGTTGGAATCTCCTTGAGAAGAAACTACAAGTTTTCCTCTTATAGTCGATCGCGCAGAAGAATTCGCAAACGTTTTTCTCGTAGACGCAATTAGTGTATTGTTACTGATGTTGTGTCATTATAGAGAATTAGGAGACGGTTACGCTATCCTAAGGAATGCGATTGTTTATAGATTCTTCTTAAACTCAGTATAAAAAGCATGAGTTCTTCATAATGCATTGGTTAAAGACCTTCGACTCCTAATTGCTATGGACCCATAAGTGAAAGAGACCGTAACGACAACATAAAATTGTTATCCGAACAAAATACGATATCGAAACGAAGCATTCTTGAATATTGCGGCGAATTAACAAGTTATAGCACATATATTGATTAGGTCTCCTCTCCAACAAAGGATATACTTAAAATTCTTGTTGTTCCTTGCGAGTGGGATAGCCAGAGAACGCACAAAATCATTTGTCAAGAGCATGGCCTACAATAGAAATAATAATACCATGATAAAAAATGTAAATTTTTCAACAATTTGTGAAACCTGAACTCGTATATTCTTCCTCCTTTGCAACACTCGGTTTAATGAAACTCGGGTAATGAAATTATTTGTAAAGCGATGGATTAAATTAATTGAAAAAATGTTGTAAAAGCGATGGATAAAGTTGTCCAGTGTTCCTATACGTAAATAAGAAATCTCCTAGGATCAGTGATTCTAAAATTAAAGAGGATATGTTTGTAGGCCCACAAATAAAGGAGCTAATGAAGGACCACTCTGATGAAAGCTTGAATAATATTGACAAACCTGCATGGAGATTCCTTAAAAAGGTCATAACTGGTTCCTAGGCAATTATTTACCTTTAGCAACTATGAAGAATTAGTTTCCGAACTCCTTCGAAATTATAACGCATGTAGCATGTCCCTAAAAATACATTTTCCTTATTCACACTTGAACTTTTATCCTAACTGCAATCTAGGCGCTATAAGAGATGAGCATGTGAGCGATTCCAACAAGATATTTCAACTATCGATAAAATTTTATCAGTGAAATTGGATTCCAAATATGCCTTGCAGACTATGTGTTGGGAGACTCAAAAAAGGGAAATTGTTCCTTCAAGCAAACTTACAGTAAGAAAATCTTCAATAAATCTATATTTTAAATTGCAGAAGTATATCAGCCAATCATTTAATCTAAAAGACATCATTTAATAAAATATTAAATTTTTAATTTCTATCTAACAAAAAAACCCTGCCGTTACAACAAAATGGTATGCAAAATTCGGAATCAGCGCACATAACTCCATAAGAAACACCCCATTTTTACTCATTTAACAGACAATAAGCATCTTTTGAGTTTAGCAGACTATTATAAGGGGTAAATGTATTACAATGGTTTTATATAAAAAAAAAATTAAAGTAAAAAAATTTTTAAAGTCGTATAGAATTTGTCTAATTTCTTTAAAAAATTTTCACAAATTTGAATGTTTCTGAAATCCTATTATTTTAATTGAAATCTAAATACACTAAAAATATATCAAAATGATAACATTGAATTGAAAAAGGTAATTAAACATAATGTAAAATATACGTTTGACATGATTGTTTTAAAAAAAATTACAAAGCGACATTCATTTGCCTGCAAATTACTCAGGGTCTCAGGATAGTGACGAAGCGCGAGATATGGAATGACGTTTCCTATTTTAGAATTAAAGGAATGACTTGCAATATCTGAAATCGTTAGGGTCTATCACCTTACCTTTTTCGAGGGAATTATGTTGCCAAATTGAGGGTATATGGCTAAGGGTTCTACTAGGGTTCTCATTTCTGTTGTTTTATATATTCATTTTCAAATCTTTCTACTAAGTTATTTTTCTTTATAGATTAATTACTTGATTTTTTCTAAATATTTGTTCTCAAACAAAAACTAAAGTTGCAAATATTAAAACCAAACCTTTAATAACCTTACTAAAGGCAAATTCATAAAATTCGGGTCGAGGTAACAATAACAGCTTTGTAATTATCAAGATAAAATTTTATTTCGTGCCCAAGTTTCCTTATGTTTCTTTAATTTTATCATTTATGTTACTTATGTTTTGCTACTTTATGTTAAGTAGAGTCGTGTATCATTTCAAGACATAATATGCTAATCTTTAACGATAATTGCAGTAAACTATATATGCTCATTTTAAAACGTACCAATCTCGGCTCTTATTAATCGTAATATATATTTAACGTACATTGTATTTAGCATAAATAATTTTCCTCCTCTTTAAATTTTTGCTTGCTACATTAATATTAAATGAAATAAGATGGAAGGTCTTCTTTATTTTTACGTTAGATATATGACGAAGTTTTAAGATTAATTAACGCAATTTATTTACGAATAATAAACGATATTAATGTGCTAGGTTCCTAAAATTGTCTCAAAATAATCTTTCCACGTTGAAAAAGTTCAAATTATTAACTAATCCCAGTAAGCTTCAGGTAAAATTGACTTTTAAATAGTTAATTCAAACCTATAGGTTTAAAAAACTTAAATGGAAATAAATGAGTAGCTTATCAGCAAGCAAATTAAACTCTTATTCAAATACAAAAAGTGTAATGAGCAGCTCATTTAACTCCATCTATCAAAAACACATCACTATTGGACTATTTCATAAATGGGAACGACTAAATGAATCAATTTGCAGACAAAATATTGCGCAAAATCGAGTTTCAAGAAATTAATTTAACAAGTTCACTTCCATATAAACCTATTAGAAAATAGAATTTAAAATCTTTTGCGTAAACCATTCTTTCTCAACATCGGTTTGAAAATACATACAAAGAGGTCAATGTCGAATCGTGGAAAATTTTGAAATGATAAAAACTTGAGGTTGCTAGCTTAACCTTCCCTTGGGTTGCCAAATCCAAATTCTATTTTATACTGCCATGGCTAAACATACGGTTTTAATTTTATTCCAAAAGCTTACAATCTCAGATATCTTCGTTTATTATATATATATATATAT
>JABUQX010047001.1:22500-32244 GCA_015478945.1 Trachelipus rathkii
TATATATATATATATTTTATGTTCTGGATGACTCACGTTTCTCTGAGTCATGAAATTTTAGGTTATCTATTTACATTCTTGTTTAAATTTTTCATGTTTAGGGTAAATAAAAATTATATAAATCTCTACTGATTTTAGTAAAAGGTGAAGCAATTAAAAGTTTAAAATTTACTTTCCTTTTATAATTAATAGTTTAATATATATATATATACATATATATATATATATATATATATTTATGTAACGTAATATATATATATATATATATATATATATGTATATATATATATATATATATATATATATATATATATATATAAGAGAGGAAAAGAGTAAAGGAGTGATAACAAAAAATATTTTGTACGATTTTGGTACTTTATTAAACTTTATCCAGTTTAATAATATTTATTTTAAGGTCATAATTGAAAAGGGGAAGTAGAATTATCTTGAAATGTATGACACTTACAGGAAAACAATACATATTTGGAATCAGCGTATAAAGCTTATTACCAGGTGTAAAAAAAAAAAAAAAAAAAAACGAAAGTACGACACTTACAGAAAACCAAATTACATATTTGGAATCAGCGTACAAAGCTTATTATATGTAAAGTCGTTTCGTCCGCCCCTCTGTTCCCCATCGGCTCGAGCCCCCTAAAAATTTAAGTTCAAGGAAATATATTTATATTAGGGGGCTCGAGCCGATGGGGGGACGAAGTCCTCCCGTAATCCTAGAGCCGAGAGACCCCGACTCCTGGTATCAGTGCGCGGTCTACCCTTGGGTATTCAATTTAGTTTTAAAATCATAAAACTGACTTTGCATATAATAAGCTTTATACGCTGATTCCAAATATGTAATTTATTTTTTGTAAGTGTCGTACTTTTCGATTTTTTTTACATTCCGGTAATAAGCTTTATAAGCTGATTCCAAATATGTATTTGGTTTTCCTGTAAGTGTCATACTTTTCGAGATAATTCTCCTGGCTCTTTTCTGATATTTTGCCTTTTTAAGTTATTTGTAAAACGTATTTATCCTTTAATTTTAATAATAAAACGTAATTATCATTTTATTTTATTTGAACGAAAATTCGTACCTAAGAAAATAATTAATAACTAAACACAATTCGAAATAAGATCATACAAATTTTAATAAAAAATTTAAAAAAATGAAAGATTCTGAGCTTCACACCGAAAGCAATTTCTGGTCAATTATACTGCATTTTTAACTTTTTCAACATAAAAAAAACTACTCAAGTTTGCGGGCCATCCAGCTCACATGCAATATATATATATATATATATATATATATATTAACGCATACATACTATATATATATATATATATATATATATATATATATATATATATATATATATATATATATATATATATATATATATATATATATATATATATATATATATATATAAGATGAATATTAGATGAACCGAATCTATTTTTTAATGGTTGCGAATCTACTACATTTTCAAACTTGATGTCAGACATGTAAGGCAAGTTCTTGCTAACTGTAAAAGATCAGAGATACTTCTCATGGATCTTTTCCTATATAAGAGGGTCTTTGGAAATGCATTTCTCTTTGACGGGGTCGACGATTTTTTTATGTTTGCTCAGACAGTTGATCATCTTCATTAGCAAATGCTTCAACATAGAATTGTATTCATGACGTCGGTAACAGTGGTGAATATGGATGATATTGGAACATCGTGCCCTGCTCTGTTTTCCATGAACTATTTCAGATTCATGTCTTTGAATTTCTTCACTTTAACCCTTTCCCTAAACAAACTGAGAAGTAAATTATCTTTTCTTTTAATCTAGGATTCAATAACGTAGATATGGAATAAGTCATTTCTCTCTCTCTCTCTGAAATCTAAACTTCAGCAAATTTCTCTCAATATCATATCTCATTTTTTTTCATCTGTCATTGACTGAGGATTCCATATATCTCTTCAGAGTGGTTACGAGAGGGATGACATCAACTATTGATGACTAATTTTGTTGATTACCATGGTCATGTCTTCGAAGGGTTAGAGTGCAGTGATAGAGTTGTGGACAATAAAATTATCATAGGATGTTTAGACATTCATTTAATCATTGGAGCGGCCGTACAAGCATTAAGTTATTGGATCCATATCATTTGCAGTTCTAAGGCGTGGTAACGTTATGTATAACTGAAAGATGAGGAACGTCGATCCTGGCCGGTATTTTGTTTAGTTCTGCTTGAGCCATGGTCGAATGATTAAAGTGTCCCGAAATTGACCTACATTTTGAAAGAACTTCAATTAAAACCAATGTTTGACATGTCACATCATTTCTAATGTTAAAGTGCAAATAGTGACTGATGGAGGGTAATAAGAAATGAGCAGCTTATCTGCAAGCGTATTAAGCTGTTATTAAATTTTGTGATGCGCTTTTCAAAAATTTAAATCATTACACTGTTGAAACGTTTTATAATTGGAAGTGGCTTAATCCAAATCAATTTACAGATATGAAATAATTTACACATTCAAGTTTCACGAAATAAATTTGTCAAAGTTCAAAGGAAATCCTTTATGAAAACCGAAATTTGGAAGCATCGATTTGAAAAGCGACGAAATCAATGTTCTCCAACGACCTCAATGACAAATAAGGGAAAATTAAAAATTCTCTGAACCGTAAAACTTAAAAAATAGATCAATATTTTCATTTTTTAGGAAGTTAATATTCTATACGATAAACATTATTTTTATTTATTTATTTGTATATATAATAGAATAATGATAATATTATTACTTTATATAGGATTCCCTTTTATTTGGCAAATTAAATTTTGGTAGTATTTACCATAGAGTTGGATATCCAACCTGTGTCCGCTCCTTTGGCTACCATCGAGAGGTCTCTACACCAATATATATATATATATATATATATATATATATATATATATATATATATATATATATATATATATATATATATATATATATATATATATATATATATATATATATATATGAATATTTTATTTACAATATTTGCTTAATCAAATTTTGTGACGTAATTTAATATATTAGCAGCATTAAGAGGCATTTCAAATGTGTAAAACGCCTAATGATTGAACTTATCAGACCTTGCAAAATTGAGATCCGAATACTTTTACTAATTGAATGAATTCGCAAGCTTTTTTTTCTTCTCTATGTCTATGTTTATTGTACTGGTTTCCTCTAATTGTCAAGAAACAGCTGGTGAAATAGAATTTTTTCCAATTTTGAAGAATTTTCAGTCTCTGGCCTCACCAAATTATATTGAAATAATAATTTGAAAGTTTAATTTTTTGATCCAACTATTAAAAATTTACTTAATTAATAATTATACTGAATTTTAAGTTTTACCAAAAAAATGCCAAGGAGCGGTGCCACAGCTAGTTTCAATCGTCGCAAGACACACCGGGAAGAAATGGCACCAAATGAAAAATTTCAACCCTATAATGAAGTCAAAGATTGCAAAAACTTAAATACAACGGAGGCGGAGGCGAAGGCGAAGAAAGTGACGGCAGAAGTAGGTTTAAATCAAAACCGACTAAATGTAATATATATACGAAATAAAATAAATTTAAAAAAAATCGCCAAAATGAGGTATTATATTCGTTAATTATATCTATATATTAGTAATATTAACAGTAGGTGTAGTTGTATTAGAGGCTTTTATTAGAAATTAGGAAAGCTTTTTAGATAGCTTTTTATTTATTCAAAATATAGCCATTTTTAAATGCTCTAATGTAGGATGGACTTACGAAAAAAAACGAACCAACCAAGTAAGAAGAGAAATGACGTACGGATAAAGTAAACGATAGTAGACTGTTACCGCAGAAATTAAAGAAAGATAGCAAGTTACAAAGATACACGCAAAAGTGGAATGTGGCGGCACACAAAAGTTGTAATCTAGTTAAAAATCCCGTAGAGACGGGCACAAATGTGGGGACTGATTTTAAGAACGTGTATGAAGGTCAATAGTTGAAGAACAAGATGGAGTCCACAGTGCTGGCCATCAACGTCTTACAACCGACAGGAGGGGCCAGAAATTCTTCTTCTTCCTCTATTTTTATTATTATTATTATTATTATTATTATTATAATTATTATTATTATTATTATTATAATCTATCTATCTATATATTTATATATATGGACATTTATAAGAGGTTGACTCTGTTAATAGGTAGGTAGGGTTTGGTAAGGTTTGGTTTTGAACCCTATATTGTAATTTATTTACCCTAAAATCTATGAAATTACGTTACATTTTAACTGCCTACAGTGAATGCGCAAATGACATCGATTAAAAATATATGGAATAAGCAAAGGCGAGAAAAGTTGCAAAAGATGTGGGATTAAATCCAACAAGATGTAATACCAAACATCAGAAATAAACATCTCCAAAAACAAGGTATTGTCTTGCATTTGTTAATTACATATATTGGTAACATGAATAGTAAAGTAAATATAATTTTTAAGTTATTCAACATAAAACCATTTTAAAATAATTCTAATTTTCAGATTCATTATATAGAACATTGTTTCATGAGTAACAATAATAATTTGCAAAATTGCGTTTTAAAATTTATTAACATTACTAATGTTTAAGATTTCGGTAATGTTTCCAATGCACTAGATAGGATAATTGTTACATTACATTGCTTAGCAATTTTTATAAAAATCGCAGCATAGACTAAAAAAATAGTAATGAAGAAAAAAAAATAAAAGTTCAGGAAAAAAAAATATCCCATAGACTCTTCTTATAAAAAAATCTGATCATAATTTCTTTTTATCGTAATTCATAAAATAAGCCCAAGGAAAGACTATAAAAGAAATAACATAGCTATGGTTTTCAGAACTCCATCTAGGTTAGGTGTAGGTTTAGGGCATTGTCGATGCATCCAGGTTATGTCTCATTTTAGGACCCTATTAGTTCAGGTTATGATATTGATAATGTAAGTATATATTATTATATATTATACTAGTATATATATATAATCTCTATTCTTTAAATCTTATAACTGAACTAGGATGGTCCTAAAACGACCTCGAGACCTGTCATTTTTTATTAAAAATACTAAGGGAAAAATTTCAAAATTTGCGAGGCTGTCCTTTTTTCCCTAAGATTTACATCAGTCTATTTATTCATTATTTTTTTTAAGTCTATGCTGAGATTTTTATAAAAATCTAAGTTTAATGAAAACAATTTCCTAGATTTTTTAAATTCTTTATTCTACTATTCAATTTTTGTTTCAGATTGCAAATATATTACTAAACTATCCTTTTTAAGTCGAAACCAATTTTTAATGATTATTATATTATAATATATATTATATATATATACTATATATATATATTATATATAATATATATATATATTAATTATTATATATAAATATTAAAATTATATATATATATTAATATATACTATATATTATATATATATAATATATATATATATATTTTCTTCTCCTTTTTTCCAAGATTTGGGAGAAGGTGGCAAAATACACCAGGAACAGAGAAGTTATTAGAAAAACATGCGTTAACGTCGAAAAATAAAACCACTCAAGTAATAACGTGGTCATTTAATGGCGCTATGTCGTTTATGAAACATAATCAATTTTATTAACAAATGTGTATATAAAAATAATATATTTTCATATATATATTTGATTGTTAAATAAGTAATCTATATTGTACATATGTGCTTTACATGGATTAATTATGGTTTCAAATGAAACTGTTAAAGATCGGCGACTCCGAAGTATTAGCATTGAAGATGTGAAGAGAAATATTTTGAATGAATACCCTTGAGGCTTGTAAAGACACAACTTTTTTACGACATCTTACGGTCCGTTTAAGTATTATATATATACTATATATATGTATTAATAATATATATATATAGCTATTATATATATGTATAATATATAGTATATATTATATATATATATATATATATATTAGTATAATATATATTATAATATATATATAATTTAAAAAAATATTATAATGATTTTCGTTTATTAGGTTAATAGTAAATCCAGGATGTAGGTTTTGATTTTTGGATTAGATGCTTTCATGCGGCGGAAGTATCATTTCCCATGCGGAATGAGAACCCTACCGTAATTAATATACTGAAAATGCGAGCGGTCCATTGAAATGAAGTTGACAAAGTCATGGAAACAAGTGTACGCATGGAACAACAGTCATGAAACAAGTGGTACAGCATTGTACAGTTGTACGAGTGTACCTGAATCCTAACCTAACTTATGAAGGATATATATATAAATTTTAAATATAAGTTTTGAAATCAAACCTTTGTTTTTTCACGTCAATACAATTGTAGTGCAGCATCGTTTTTATAGTGCAGAGGACTTTACACCAACAAAATTTTGGATATGAGAAATTAAAAATTATTTAAATTAGCCTTTCAACCACAATAAAAATATTTTTGATGACCAGTCATGGGTTTAACCGATTATGCTCTAAGCGTTGCTGAGGAAACTTACGAATTTTAGCATAGGAACTTCCATTTCTAGAAATGTTTTCCTATTTTTTCATGACGTTGAATATGCTCAAAGCGTTAGCGAAGAAAATAAGTTGTTTAAGCATTGGGACCTTAAGCTCAAAGCGTTTTTGAAAAAAATACGAGTTTGATCGCAGACGCCTCCATTGGGGGAATGTCCTAGTGTTGAAGACCCACAACCCAGAAGTCAAATTTCACTTGGGAAATAAAGCTCGTATAATAAATCATTTAAATCTTTTCATTGTTTTATTATTATTATTATTTTTATTATTATTATTATTATTATTATTATTATTATTATTATTATTATTATTATTATTATTATTATTATTATTATTATTATTATTATTATTATTATTCTACTAAATATTTATTAACAACTATATATAAAGTGAATAAAAATTAAATGAAGGTTAATAAATTCTTTTACGGCTGACACTTATTAAGATATATTAGTTTTAAGGTGTTACGATGATATAAGAATGAATATATAAATATAATATCAATGAATAGGTTTTGTCAACGTAATGCGATCGCGTGAACCTTCTCTAACCGACCAATGACCTAATTAATTTAGAGTAAATTCTATAACCTTTTTCTCAAGGATAATGACCCTATCTTCACCATAAATCTAATGAAATTTAATCCTTAATTGAAACATTTTACACTTGAGGACAAGACCTCCATTCTCTTAAAACTTTAATGTCCCACATCTTCGTCAAATAACTACTCCTTCATTATAGTTTCTATTTTAACCTAAAGAGCAAAAACAAGCAGTAACTGTAAGAAGTGAGCAGCTTCATCTGCAGCGTATTAAGCCTTATTAATATTGGGATGCCCTATTCAATTACAATATTAATCTAAATTTAATTGAACTTTTAAAATTTTTAGTATTTTATATTGTTAAAAGTCTTTTAAAAGCAAAACTCTTTATACTTAGTTGAAATATAAACAAACTTTGATCAAAATCTTCAAATGTCTCAACACAGAGTTCGACATCAGTAAATCCACACCGTGTATACCGATATGGGGTATTATAAACATAACGATAGTGATGCATGGAATGGGTTTCTCTGTGAACACTACCTTCACTGACATACTGCCCCTTACCCTGCTTTTTTAGCGAAAAATCCCTTCCGTTTTCGTGAATTTATAACATCTAATTTGCTATCAATATGTTCTATATCTAATTTCTATGTTGCATAAATATTCTTCAACAGAGGGTATCTAACAATGTCATTGGACTGATCTTTTTGAAGAAAAGTTCCATTTGATAAAGTACAAAGTTTCCGGTAACAACGCGGCCTAAACAAAAGGGTAGACTTGGTCCCGGCGGAATCGAACTTCTATATGACAAAAATCGCAGTTCTGTCCGGAAGTTCGCCAGAAATCTGGTTCCGGTACATCCTTAATATAATATATTTATAAGTATATTTATTATATTACTGTTATATTATATATATTATATCATATTATATAATATATATATTAATACTTCATAAATTAATTATCATAACTGTACATCAACATACTACATCGATAATATAGTCTATTGAATATTACTACATTATAATAATAATATGCAAAGAGGGTGTAAAAAGCCGGTAATAATACGACTTCAACCATATCCTAAGATGCTACCAGACAACTACACTATCTTT
The DNA here is from genome assembly GCA_015478945.1 of Trachelipus rathkii. NCBI lineage: Eukaryota > Metazoa > Arthropoda > Malacostraca > Isopoda > Trachelipodidae > Trachelipus > Trachelipus rathkii. The sequence goes on from JABUQX010047001.1 coordinate 30,716, forward strand.
GTTATCTAGCACAGATCATTCAAAATGTTCTTAAACCCCTCAATACTGTATTTTTATCATGTCTCTAACCGTGTATTTTCTAGTGTCAATTGAATGTCAAACATTAATTTTGAACTGCCAATATTTCAAAATAAAATCTACCACAGAAAGATGTGTTCTAAGTAGAGTTGGCCAACGCTTCGTTAACGATGCGATCATAGTAGATATTAAAGGCTAGTTACACATCATTTTTAAATACTATATATATGTATTGCGTAACTATTATAAGATAAGGTAATTTATTAAACTATACTAACATGTGATCAAAACCTCTGCAAACAACTCCGAGGGCTGATAATGCAACACATAAAGTAACATTTTATGTGAGGTTCAATATAACCTATGCTTGTATGACGCTTCGTTTCAAAGTTACAGACGATTGAAGGTACACTAGTTTATGTTGTGTGCCGCGTCGCATGACATGTAGGTTACCGACGATTAGGTTACTCAATTTTTTAATGTTATTGTGCGTGCGTACATGTGTTAATTTAAGTCCTTCGGAAACACGTGGCGATACCTTTACCTTGCAATTCATCGTTGATTCAGTACAGTGAGGCATCGATTACGAATGGATCACATAACTCTTCCCGAGTTAAACCGACATGATAATGTGTCACGGTGCGACAAACGGACAAATGGACGATAGAGGCAACCTAAGGTCTCACTCCGGGAAACGGTCTTCCTATCACAGAAACGCCCCCACCAATCACAATGTTTGCTCGCCTTACAAATAGCGCCTTTCGAGATAATCGGATCCCTTCGCCCCCAGTATGCAATTGGCGGAAGCCGACGTAAATACGGGGACATGCCCCTAGCGTTTGACGAGGTGATGAAGTTAAGAAGTCGCCAACGACCGTCGCACATAGCACACGGCCGTTAGCCAAAGTGACTCATGGCTTCAACTCTACAGTCGTCTGTGGTTCGGGCTTGCAAGGCAAAAGCCGTCATGATTATTAACGCCACCTCCGAGAAGTACAGAGGACTTGGGCTCAAACGAATCTCGCTACTCCCGGGTGATGCCATTTGCCCGGTAGGTTTCTGCAACGAGCCTCGATAATCCTGCCTTTTTCTGCACATGTCTTGTTTTACCGATGAGGCGTGCTTCACACGTCGATAAGCTACTTCAAAGCAGAAAACAGCCAACAGTAAAATGGGGACGAAGACGAATCCGCAAGCAATATTCATAGAAAAAGAGATTTCCAACCAAGGGCGTAATATATAGATAGTAGATATAAATATATATATAAAAATTATATGAATAAATAATATGAGTAGATATATAATAATAGTCATTATGAAGGATATATAGAGATGATTATACTACTTATATATACATATATAAAATATATTAGGTATATATTTTATCATTTTTAAAAAGGTGTGAAAGCAACAATATTGATTTTACTCTCGCAAGAATGAAAACTGATGACATTTCTATACAGATTCTGGTATAGACCAGATCTGGTTAAAATAAGTTATGCGAAGTCAGG
>JABUQX010047002.1:25000-47839 GCA_015478945.1 Trachelipus rathkii
ATACATAGAAATTTCCACTCTCATTCCTCCTGCCCTTCTCATTAGACTAATTTTTCATACCTAAGCATTCCTCTTGGCTGTCTTCTCCAAATATTTCCAATGAGACGTACTACATTTCTATTTCTATTTTCAAGTTGATGCTCTTTCCTATGTCCTGCAAACCGAAACTGTTTTTTTTTTCTCTTTATATTTAAACTGTTTAAAATTTTTTTAGTATTTTTTTAAAATAAATAGTTATTTAGCATTTTTTCAAGTTTATGTAGATTAACTTAGGTTAGTTAAGGTAGGATATTTTAGATTAGGTTAGGTTAGCAGGGAATTCTTAAAAATGCTAAATCTAACATTAAAAAAATAAATATTAAAAATATTGTAAAAGAAAATTAATCATAAATATACCATAAAAAAAAGTCCTATTAAAATCATTTTAAACAAAGAGTAACAAATAGTAGCAGTAACAAATAATTTTAACAAAATAGTAATAATAGTAATAAAAAACGGAAAAATGGTCGGTTTTAAAAATTCCCTTTGAAATGCTCATTCTTCCATTGTTCTCGTATTTTTAATTTTACTCTTTTCGTCTAAAATTTTAAGAAATGTCTCTAGAAGACATTTGTCTTGATCTCACTTCATTCATTTTTAATGCTTCAAAGTTATGTATCACATCTAGAGATGATTTGCCAATTATATACAACAGTTCTCTTCTTTGTAATAAGATTTTATAAACTGTTCACTTGCGGTTTCATTACAGCAACAAAAGAGTCAAACTTCCGTTCGATTTTCATGAAAAGTTTAATTACCGGTGTCGCAAACTCCTGAAAAACCGGATCCCGGTTCACGCACTGAATGCACATCCATACAAATGGTTGTTTAACCATACTTACATTTAATTAATCTTTTCTCTTTATTATTACTTGAGTTCATGCTGTAAATCATCAAATTGTTAAGGCCCCTTTACACCAAAGGAATTAAAATCTATCTGCTTAAAAACGAATCACAACTAGAATCTGACTAACTGCTTCACACCCTTCACACCAGCTGAATCAACTTGAAGAATTCTCCCCCAGTTTCAATTTCTTTCAGTTTCTTTTTTACATCCATGAATCAGAATGATCATTCAAGAGTGATAAAATTGTAGCTGAATCAGTGACTGGGCTGGAATGAACCCGATTGATCTAGACTCTACTGGTCGCCGTGGCGGGAATTACTCTGTGTTTATTGAAGAAACTTCCCTCAATCTTCGTAAGTTTGATTCTTGATGTTTCATTTTGATTCTGAATGATTTATATTCGCCTGGTGTGAAGGGGATTTTACGCTTTAGTCCCCCCTTCACAGCAAGTGAATCCGAATCAACAAAAATCTGACTAGAGAAGACTCGGCTGTTTTCCGGTAAACAATAGGGGGAGAATTTTCCAGCCATTCACAACAGTAAAATCTAAATCAATCCGATTCAATCAAGACCTTTTAAAGTATAGAAAAATTTATATTAGTTAGGATTGATTCGAATTGGTGTGAAGGGGTTCTTAATTTATCCTGAATAATAATTTCCTCCTCACAATTTACTTTTCGAATAATCAAACTCTCCAGATTGTTATGCTACGTTTCCTCTATCCTAATGTTAACTTTTGACATTTTCACACCTTTCGCTTTACATGGTTGAGATTGCACATCTAGCAAACACTGAAATTTTTCTTCAAAATCGACCTCAAATAGTATCATAAACATCCATTCATTCATCATGACAGCCGTCTCGGCTAACTCAGAATATTGGCTAAGGTTGGAAACATGCACCAGAATATATATATTAATACAGAGAAACTATGGCCGCGGTAAGTACGCACAGATGAAGCCGCTCTCTACACCGTAACGTTCCTTCAAGGCCCGTACGTGCGTGACGCTGTGTCACGGTCAAATCTATGCCCTGAGACCTTCACCCACTATTGCGTACCTCACGTGGTGCATTTGTTCATTTATCGAGGGTTGTATCTCCGGGGACAAGGGCCCTAACAAATCTGTATGGCCCCTAAGGACTTACTCACTATAGTCCACTCCTATTATTAGATCATTTTTCACACTTAACGGCTAAGCTCATTTCCTATTCTTTAGAACACTCTCATACTGAGTCAATTTATTTCATTTTCCAAGCCGGTTCAATCCCACGCACCCATCAATCACACCTCTTACAAGCAGACTAATAACGCTCATTTATTCCTCATTTAACTTCTTCTCCACATCAACCAACTCCCGTAATGCATTATTCAATAGATCCGTCAATTTTTAATTTTTCTCATACATGCACGGCACAGCCTAAGATTATTCCATTGATCGAATTTGCACTGAGATCTATACTTTATTCTATGACCATAATTTCCCGCATCATATCCACAAACTTTTCTACTTACACTAAGTATATAGATAGATATAATAAGTTGATAGTATAGATATATATATATTATAGTAGACTATATAGTACTATATATATTATATATAATAGTAATTAGTATAAGTACTTGGGTACCTGGTGATTGCCAGTAGATTAGTATATATAACTATTTTATATATAGTATATAATAGTAGTATGTCTAGAGGTAGTATGAGTTTAATATATTAGATATATGATATATATATATAGGTAATTATATATATATATATATAGTATAGTAGTATATATATATAATATATATGATAGTATATATATATATATGTATATTATTATATATTATGGATTATAGTATATAAAAGGTATCATCGTTAATCAGGTTATATATAATGTATATTATATATAAATACTATATTATAATATATAATATTTATAGAGGAATATACATATATAATAATATATAATATATAGTATGTATAAATATATATATGCAGAGGCGAAAGCTCCTTGCACTCGTGTAAACGCTGACCAAGTCTAACCAGCGAAGTTAACGATATAGACCGATCTATTTATTTGCAAATGTTCGTGATGGTATAGTTAAAGATTCTGCTTATTTTTTGCAGAAAGTGGTCAAAGGATAATGAATTTATCTATGCAAAATTAGAAACGAGAAAAATGTAAGAAAACCGATTATTAAATAATTGTTTTACGCCATTAAGAACATGGCAGCAGTTTACATGCCGCATTATCGAAAGTGGCGGAGACGGCTCGTGTGAGGATGTATATTGATTGTGTGTAAGCTATTGAGAGAGTTAATTCACACTGATCGAACTATTAGAAAACGTTAGAACAAGAAACCGTTTTTAGAAGGAAGAGATTTATTTAATTATATATTAATTAGTATATATATATATAGGTTATATATACTATATATATATATATACTATATAATCTATTAGTATTATATATAGTACATGGTATATATAGTATAGGCGTAAGTTATATAGTATAGTATATGCGATGCTGGTCCGGCCAATCGTTCAAACTATATTATTCTATGTCTCAATACTAAAATTTTCCTCAGGTTGGAATGAGCGCACATGTCCATCTTTCGAAAAAGGAAGCGCTCTGATGCCTTACTAATATCGCCCTAGTAGCTGCTCACTTGTATTCTCTAACTGATTTATGGTTTTCCACCTCAGGAATATTACGGGGAGACTTGTGTGGTGGTGCTGACATTATTCAAGGCTTTGACCAGGTATGACAGCGCTCACAGTGTGGCGCGTCATCTGCATTACTTCGCAGCTCCATCTATTTGGGTTTCATTGCTTCTGTTGCTTACTTTGTCTAGTTTCTTTCAAATCGCTCATATCGGCTGTTGTTAAGGGGGCGACTTCTTCTTCTTCTTTTCTTTCAATAGTGGTGTTCTTCAGGTTTATCTGTCTTATTCCTACTTTTCATTTCTTACTTTTCAATAATGATCTTCTCACCTGCACACTAACTCTAATCGCACGCTCGTAATTGCCGATGACTTTCGACCTTCATTCTTCCAAGCTCTTTTCGATCTGCTTAACTTCTTTTCTTCTATGTAAAGATTGCTATGACTCGTGTATTGCATCTTGTCCGTGAAATTTCTATTCTCGTTCTACCGACGCTGATAGATTGTCCGGGTGGGTCGTCTCAATCGCAGCACTGTAGCAATATCGAACGCAAAAGTTAAGACCCAAACTTAGAATTCTCTTCTCTTCTAAGACACTTCGTTAACTTACGACTAGTCTTTCTTTGTGACGAGCGAGGGTTCTTCGTCTCTTCTCGTTGATCAGTGAATGACACATCCTTAGCTTACATAAACAAAAAATATGTCTTGGCGAACTCGACAACACGGTTGCTAGGGAAGGCCTCAAGAACTGGGAGAGTTCTGTTAGGCTGCGACGATTTTTTCTTCTTCTCATTTCTCCAGCATACAGGGGCATCATTCAACCCTGTATGAGTAATGCTCTCTATTATCTGGGGGGGGGGAGCTCGTGGTTTCACCCGGCTTTTTGATAAGGTCGAGTCAAAGGCAAAGAGCTTATAAAATGTCTGTCACTGATTCAGTTTCGTCCTTGCACGCTGCTATGGTTTTTGTGCGGGCGCGATGTTAGGTCGCTACCAGCTGCTGAGTTATGTTTCTTTTTCGGTATAGGTATGGAGCTGGAGTGGCAGGCTGCGAATGGTTGCTGACGAAGCGGAGAAGACCTTATCTATCGCGTACCCACCATGAAGTACCTTTATGACGGAGCGCCGTCGTAGCTAGCATAGGTGCATGTGTAGCGCAGCATGAGTTTGTGTGATAATGGTAATCCCAGGCTTTGGTTCCTGCGTGCTGTCTCCTTGCTTTCCGCCACCTCTGGTTCTGTGGAATTCTCTTCTATCTTATGTGTTTCCTGCTGAGTTTAATCATCTCTCACTTATAAGAGCCATAGAGGTCGGTGCTCACTACTCGTAGTTTTGCCGTGTGTGATGATGATTAGAATAACTGATGTTAGGTGCGAGCACCCTCCGTCATGTGAATAGGGGCTCTGCGTGAGTGGTGGTGACAACTGTAAAGATATATATTATATATTATGATATAGATATATATATAGTATCACTTATATATTTATATATACTCATATTATGATATATATGATAGTATAGTATATGATATATAATGTTGATATATATATATAGATTAGGTATAATGTCAAGAGAGAGAGAGAGAGAGAGAGAGAGAGAAGAGATCGACGAGAGATGATGAGCAGCGGAGATGATGTTAAAGGTAAGTTAACTTCGTGGTCCGCCATCTGATATATATAAGTATAGAATGCTTTTGTCTACAAGTAGTGAAGAGCTTTGTGCGGAAATTCAATAGATTAATAATAACTCACCCTGCACGATAAGAAGCCTCCGAGACCTCCGAAGAGAAAAACAAATGCTGTTACGTTTATTTATATTAATTATTATTATTTTTTTAAAAAGGAATATATGGTCAAAGAAATAGAAGGAATATTATTAATTTGAAAATTAATTGGTAGTAATTATAGTATTAAGAGAATATAAACAATATCATTATATAATATCTAATATAGTATATATATATATAATATATATATATATATAATATTAATATATGTGATATAATAGTAGATATATATATATTATATATGTATATATAATATTTAATAATATATATATATGTACGTAATAGAATAATAGTAGTAATATTAATATATATATAATAGTAATTAATTATATATTATATATATATCTATATATATATATATAATATACTATACTATACTTATATAGTTATATATAGTATATATATATATATAGTTATAATATAAACTGTCATATTTTATTAGCTGACGAGGTATATACAAATATTACTTATATTATTAGTTATATATATAGATCCTATATGTATATATATGATATAATATATATATATATATATAGCTATAATAGTAATATATATCAGTATATACTATATATATAATTATATATATAAGAAGATATATATATCTGTATTATAATATTAGATATATAGTAAATATATATATATAATAGTATATATAGATAATACGTATGTAATTAGTATATAGTATATATATACGTATAATATATATATATTGTTATATAATATATTTATATATATATATTATATATATATAGTATATATTATTATATATAGTATATATATATATATATTAAATATATATATATATTAATAATATATTATATAGGTATATATATATATATATATTTTATATATATATATATATAATATATTATATAATATAATATATAGTATAATATATTTTATAAATACCACTTATTTATGTATTAACTTTTATATATATATTATATATATGTACATATATATGTATATATATATAGTATATATATGTATATATATATATGATGTATTAACTTTTATATACTATGATTATATATATATATAAATATATATACATATATATGTATATAGTATATATATAATATACTATGATATATATATACTATATATTTTTTTATTAAAAGCAAAAAAGCTTTATCGTTTTGATTTTGATTTTCAGATTCATACACTAGTCAACAACATTATTTTGGTATATGAAAAATAAAAAGCTGGGGAATTAACTAGAATAATAAGTTTTATACAGCACCCAGTCTTTGTGCCATTCCACTTTCTCACTCCTTGTCTCTGGCCTCTTCCCGCCACACGCCTTCTCAGATTATCCTCCCATCTTTTTCTTTTTTTGCTAACAGAACTATAGTGATAAAGGTCTGATGCATCGAGTATATGTTTTGTAACAAGATCAGTTCTGCTCTTCTTTTTTAATTGTTCCATTTTATGATATGGTGAGAAATATTATATAATATCGAGGATATGCAACATATGCGAGATTTTACAGTATCTGAACAATTTCCATCATCAAATATAATATATTTGTAAATATTTTATATATTTAGTATTATAGTATTAAAATAAATATAATATATTGCCTATATAGTTATATAGTATATATAATATATAATATATATATATATATATAATATATAGTATATAATTAGTATAATTAGTCATTTCTCTAGTATAGATTATTATATATATTAGTAATATATATATCTATATTACTATATATATAGTTAGGTATTAATATATTATTATATATATACTATTATAATATATATTAAATTGATGATAATGAACAATAATAATAGATATTAATAATAATAATAATAATGCATATTCAATAATGACTAGATAATGATAACTCAATTGTAGCTAATGGGTAATAATGGTGATATGGATGATTCGTGATAATAATACTGTGATAAGTGGGATAATTGGACAGTAATTAATAATAATAGAGATGATTGTATTATATTGTATAATAACAGCTGTTTTTGTATATGTATACCTGTAGTTTATTGTAATCTATATGTGTATTCTTATTAGTGTGTATATATTGTATAGTGATGTTCGTTTTTCCTTATTTTAACTATTTATTAATATAAAAGCGCCGATAGCTGCAGTTGTTGTGAGCACTGTCGCCGCACACAAAGCGAGGGTCAGGGTCGCAAACTGGTCGGCAGGTGGGAGAATGTGGAATATTTATCGTCCTAGGGGGCTTGGGTTCGTCTCTGCTGCGGACGTTAAATGAGGTACAAGCCTTCTAGATATAGGGCTCTGCCGCGTGAGGTGGGGATGGTGTTTAGTTTTATGACTAGATAGTAATATCTAAAGTATATATACTATTATAGCTATATGCGTACGTATATTAGGTAGTAGTACTATACGGTTATATTATAATAGTAATATATAGGTATATCAGTATTATATGATATTAATGTAAGTATATATAATAGTACGTATATAGGATCAATTGAGTATATTACTATTAATATATTATTATATAGGTATAATAAATAAGAATTAATTATATAATATATATAAGTTATATATATATATAGTATATTTATATATATATCACTATTAGAATATATATTATATATAATCTATTTATGAGTATATATGATAGTATATCACGGAACAGGTTGGTGATTCTGAAGTACATGCGTAGTACTTGTATTGTGTGAACTTGAGCTTAAGTACATGATTTTGGAGTAACTGTGATATCTTGGTCGTGTGGCAGTTATCTCTGTTGATCACTAGGAATGCACTGTCCGTGATACTTTGTATTGCTAGGCATTTGACAACTGTTGTTTGTATGGCAATTGTTAACTTGCGCCAGGATATTTTTTATTTTCTCTTTAGTCATTTTCTTGGAGTAACCAACTTTGTTGTTTTTTTAAATGGGTAAATTCTACACTAAATTCCATTTATGAATGTGAACGTATGTCAATTATGTTCCATATATTAGTGATTATAAGTATAGCTTTCTTGACTTAATAGAGGAATAGATACTATAGTCAATTATAATATAATAGTTATTAGTTTTTATACGAGTAGCTATAATTATAGAGTAATACCAGTAGATATAGTAGTAGCGTATAGCACTATTGCATCAGATATCTTTCTAATCAGTGCATCAAATGATGAATCTGATTCATCATCATATGCTGTGTTTGAGGGAAATAGTTAGACTCGGACTTAAAGTCAAAAGCAGAACTTTCAAAATTCTTGCCCTCTGGAATGTCATTAGACAGTTTTCTCAGACTTCGATATGTTTATGGCGGTTGTCAATGATGCTTGTGATGATACTAAAGAGCTGGAACTTAGTCCATGTAGTTCAATCTCACGATGATATACGGACTGACAGTGCTTGTTCAAATAGTATTTGGCATGAGTTTGGTGACTAAATCGGTAATTCCTATTTCTCTCTTTTGAATGTCCATTTGCATTTGATGAGAAATTTCTCTCTCACGCAGCTAAAATAGCAGAGTTAAAGAATTCGAGATATACTGCTTTTGATAACTCGCATTGCCTGTAGGCAAAAGTGTGTTGCAGGAAAGTGAAACCCACAAAAATTCCAAACCGAAATAGTCCTGTTGGCTAAAATAATTTTGTTAATTCTGCCATCAACTTTTTAGCAGAATTCATCATATCCTTGCTCCGATTGTAGACTTTCTGAGAAGCTTTAATGTTAATAAAAATAATGAACAATTGCTTAAATGTTAGTTTATTTTAAAATGTAACTATAAGGTATATTCAGTAAATGAATTCAGTATTTGTCACAGTGTGCTAAAAATTAATAGTGTTACATTTTCTTCTGGTGGAAAAGATCGTTTTTTTCTCAACCGAGGCTCGAGCAGGTCTGCTTCTAAGTAAAGATTGCCTAAGCTGAATAACTTTCCCTTTTTCACAATCTTCACCCAAGCTTTCTCTTCTCAAGAGGGCTCACTATTAATGTCTTTTGAACCTCATAAAATATATTATTCTGATACAGAATTTATGAGGATAAATGGGGGTCATCTATCAGTGATGGAGTTCTCTATACATTGTCTCAGAATACCTTACTTAGGAGCTATTATGCCTTTGATTGATCAAAACATTAGTTACTGATGTATCATCATCAATACGTATATATCTTAATGGCGATTTGTTGACCATGAGTATGTCCAGGCAATCTACTTACGATCCAAGTCTGGATAGGCAAGAAGATTGATATTGAAAATTTACATATAAATAACTCAACCAGTTAAGTTAAATGAATCCTAAATATGAACTATGTCAGGTTATCAATCGTAAACTGTAATTTTTTAAACATATATCTATATTAGATTTTAGCTATAAATACTAGGCCCAATTACTGCAAAATCAAATTGACAATCAATTTTCATGTTTAATTAGACCAATATGACCTGTTCTTCACTGGCAACTTCTGAGTTGGTAAGTTTTTTCTTTTATCTCCATAATTTTCTTTAAGATTCGCTAACGGAAGATATGTGTTTTTAATCAATTTTATTATGGCTGTGCAATTTCGTTATAATTTGGTCAATTGCTACAATTTATAGATCACCTCAAAAGTTAGGATAAATCTCTGTGCGAGTCAGTTATAACTTTCAATGGTTCGGTATTTTTCTTCCAGGAGATCCCATGCTTTTTTCTTACTTGCAGCGTTGTTACTGCAAGACAATAGTAATAATATTACAAGAAGATGAATTAATATACTCAAAAATCATAAATCTTTACCAGTTTACTTGTTCCCACTTGCAATTCTTCGATATACAAGGTACATGGTAGTTCCAGTATATAATTACGGGGTAGCTCTCTAATATTGACAGAGTGGTCCTCTAGTGTATATTCAAGTACAGGGTGGCTCTCCGATATAAATCTACTACAGGGTGATCCTACGATACATATTTACCTACAGGGTGGTAATCAAAATAAATTTAATTTTTCTTTAATTATACTAGATCATTTTAAATACATTAGATTCTTTTTTATTATTGTTAAAAATTACTTACAGTTTTTTTAACCTTTTTTGTTAAATAATTTATGTATTAGACTCTTGTCTATAAAATTTCATATATTAAATTTTCTATTAAATTTTTTAGATTTTTAAAATTTGTTTATTAAAATTTAAATTTAATTATTAAATTTCAATTAAAATTTTGAACTATTTGATAAATAAAAAAACAAAACAAAATTATTACACCACAGGTAGACTCAACAGCACTTCAGTTAAACGCCTGATAATTATAATCTTAACTAAAAAAGGGGCCGACTGGTTCTACTCTAAACTAAATTGATATCTTATCTTAAATATTAAAGGAGGCCGATCCTTTGATAAAACTTCACCGAACGTAACTTTAAGTGAAGAATAGGAAACCACCTCTCCTCTCAATTTATTTGTCAATTTCTTATAATTACAAACTAACGTTACTCAAAGTGAACCAGATTCCCCACATCTTTTACGAATTTCAGTAAACTACGACCCCTTTATCTGGCCAATCGTCTTTGTTTGTGTATGAGTTAAGTACAGATGCGGTTGAGATAAAATGTCATTAAATATTTAGCGGGTTCCCTCGTGAGAAAATTTTTTTTTATTTTCAGAAGGAGTCTTTTTCCCTCTTCTTTTTGTGCTCCTTAAGTATTTAATCCGACCGCTCCAAACCTTTGCATTCTTAAGAAAAAGTTATTGTATATTTTTTTGGAAAACTCTTCATACATTTAAGAAATGAAAGGGTTTAATATATATATATATATATATATATATTATATACCTATATATTATATTAATTTTATAATATTATAATATATATATATATATATATATATATATATATATATATATATATATATATTCGTACCTTCATATAATAGGGAGAAAACTTAAAAAGAAACTTTAAGCACACTTAATTAAAGAAGTTTATTAGAAGTTGCGGGAATTAATTTTTCGGAGGCTAAATCAATAAAACAATTTTTATTTACATTTAACGTATATACATACTTGCACGTATATATATTAATATATATATATATTATATATATAAATATATATATATATTTAGTAACATATAGATTATATTATATTATATATATATATATATAATATATATATATATAAGGTAATTGTTAACCAGAGGGTTGTCACCCCGATTTTTATGAAAATCACAGAATATACTCTAAAAAAAATAATAATGAAGAATAGTGAAAATGAAAATGGGTGCTCTTTTTAGGAAAAAAAGTTACAGCCTCTCAAAGTTGTTAAAACTCCCATAGACTTTTCATTTTTGATCCATCCAGGTTAGGTCTCATTTCAGGCCCTCTAGTTCAGGTTATGATAAGTTTTGTTAGGTATACACAGAATATCTATTGTAGATATTAACAAATCATCTACATTAACCTGACCTAGGATGGTCTAAAACGAGCATGAGGCCCACTAATTTTTTTTATAAAAGAAAAAAATATAGGAAATTTTTAACTTTGAGAGACTGTAACTTTTTTTTTCCTAAAGAGCAACGATTTTCGTTTTCACTATTCTTCATTATTATTTTTTTTAGAGTATATCCTGGTGATTTTTTAAAAAAAAAAAAAAAAAAAATTTTTATAAGAAAATCCTATGGGATTTTTAACAACTTTGAGAGGCTGTAACTTTTTTTCCTAAAGAGAGCGACCGATTTTCGTTTTCACTATTCTTCATTATTATTTTTTTAGGGTATATCTATGTGGATTTTCCGTAAATCGGGGTGACACCCCTCTGCTCTACTATTACCCGATATACATATGTGAGTTATGTATGTTTATGTATCAGTGATAATATTATATTATATATATATATATATATATAATATATATATATATATATATATATATATATATAATATATTATATATATATTATATATATAGGTCTATATTGAATATATATATATTTAATTATTATTTTTAAAATAATATATTTTACTATATATATATATATATATATATATATATAAATATATATATATATATATATATATATATATATGAATGCCTTGTAGCCCAGCGGTTGACTCATTTATTCTGAACCAAGAGATGGCGGAAGATGAGAAATACTGGGTGGCAGAGCGGTTGAAGAAGGCAATCAAAATCCTATATTTCTTTGCACATGTAGTGTTAGAGCATAGTATGGATCAGGATAATGATTTAACCTAAAAACGGGCATTTAAAAAGGCAGTTATTTACATGTAGTGTTAGAGCATAGTATGGATCAGGATAATGATTTAACCTAAAAACGGGTTTAAACAAGGCAGTATTTTATCCACGTTGTTGTTAATAGCATATATGGATATTGATATAACCATTTAAAGGATAATAGAGAGGAAGTGAATAAATTAAGTATTGATAGAAGAAATTGCTTAGTGGAGTACATATAGGGAAGAGACAGAGGAGGACTTAGAACTAATGTCTGATACCAAGAGGTATGAGAATGATCAAGGGTAAAAACACAAAATCTAACTGTTAATAGCACAGAAGGAATTCAGCATTGCTGTTGGAGACAAAGTTGTGAAGAGCATAGATGTTTTTTAAATACCATATTAACGAACAGGGAAAATTGAAAACTATTTCTAGAGAAAATGAAAAGTTTCGGTGAATGCTTAAGGGCCCTGTATCTAATCATAAAGGAACAACAGGTCCAGCTTAATGTATAAGGGTTTTCTTTAACACCGTGCTGACTCGATTACGATTTATGAAGTGGAAAGTTGAATATTAACAGCTGCGGATATAAGAAAGAGTCAGGCACTTAAAATGAAAGCATTGAGTGATATGATTGGGAAATCAAGGAGAGATACAGGAAAATAAGAAAGAAGTATTTAAAGAATGAATCTGTGATTGCTCGAACTTGAGCAAGTTTGACGAAGCTTACCTAAAATGGTTGGGACATTTGGAAAAGATAGAGGATGGGATGGTGATGAAGTAATGTTGGGAGTCTAGGCCGGGTGGAAGTAGACTAAGGGAAGACCAAGAAAAGATGTAAAAAAAAAAAGAATAATTGGCCTGTTTTGAGTGTGGGAGTGAAGTAACGAAACGTAAAATGGGAAAAATTTCTTGGAGTTATAAGCTGCAAGAGAGATGATAACAGGAAATTAAAATTAAAAAATTAGTATGAGCACTACACAAATATAATATTGGGGTTAGTAATCTGCTTGACTAATATAATTATGTGAAAACAAATAGGGTGAAGGTTAGATTGTTGAGTGTGAAACCTAGAAGACGATCACCCAGGAAGGATTTGGCCTCGGGATCAATATTTAGGTAGAAGCAAAAATGTAAAAAGGTGAATTTTAGAAAAATAAAAACTTCGCGAAACTTAACTCGATAGTAACAAGTTAAAAGCATCCTCAAATAACACTTTAAAGAACATTAACAGTATAAGAATATTTATCTCAGCATTGACAATAGGGATTTGTGAAGTTATCCATGAAAGAAGTGGAAGGAGAGTGGAAATTTAATAGAATAATATGATAAGCACAAGGCTATAACGCCGCAGTCACGCAGCTTGAGAAAGATTGGTTGAAAAGTTATAAAGAAAAGAAATGGGTATGGTGAAAGTAGAAGATTAATGAGACTAATAAGCAGTTTATTTTAGTTATATACTATTAATGATATATATATTATATGTATAATTATTAAATATATATATGCATGTTATAAATAATAAACAAATATGCAATATATATATATTTAACATATCTATATATCAATATATAATTTCTATATATATATATATATATTATATTATATATTCTTATACTACTAATAAGTAGTAATAACCTTTTTTTTCAATTTTTTGTTAAATTTTATTACTAATTCAGGGTCTCGGGCCCGCTCGAGTTCCCCTGACTCGTGCTCCGATCCGACTCCACCCTCTTTCCAAAATTACCCGAATCCCGAACTATTCCGACTGCCGATCCGACCTCTTCTTGAAATTACAATAGATGCCGACTATCCGAACTATCCGAACGCCCGACTCTCCGACTCCCCGACTCCGACTCTCGACTCCACCTTTGGAAATGTAACGTCTGACTCGTCAGACTTCCGACTCCACCTTCTGGAAAGTTATATAATATATACGTTATATATATTAATACAAATTATTAAGTATTATCTTCTTATTACTTAATATTAATATCATATATATATATATATATTATATTACTATATCTAATTTAGATTAGAGATTCTCTAAGACCCGTTGAAGGTAGTTGAATAAACGCACAATTCCAGAGAGGCTTTTTATTCAGTCTATCCAAAACATCTAAAAAATGATGCGAAACAAAAATAGTGCCCAAAAAATACAGTTCCTAAACTGTATTCAAAACAGAGTAGAAATAAAGAAATGGGAAATACCTCATATCCAGTTAACTAGAATTTACTTTTAAAAACAGTAATTGAAGACGTGTGTAGATTAAAAAATTTAATTAATCGTCTTCAATATTATATAATAAACAAATTATATTGGGGCCTGATATAGTATATGAATCACATCAATGAAATTTTCCAATATTATACATCGAATCTTTATTAAAGAATAAAAAGACTGAATTATAATTATTATATTACCAATATGCTAAAATAGAGTCTCACCACCATATATTTCAAGATACTATTAAATAACTTTTCAAGTAGGCGAATTATTTCATTCAACATTTATATTTTAAAACCATAAAATATTACAGAAGATTATTATTATAATACTTCATTATTTATTATATTTATTATATTATCTAATATTCCATTGTTTAAAGTGTGAACATAATGTTGCATTAGTTACAAGGATACAATTGGGAAAAAAGTTGAAAAGGTTGTGGTCTTTCTGGTGACCTCACTCATCGCTAAAGCTGCCTTCTTATATTTAAAAATTTACAATTAAAAAGGGAAAAAGAACAATATCCAATATATTCAGCGTTTGACCAATATAACAGGTAATACTATATTTTAATATTATATAAAAAAATAATAAAAAGTTGGGGCCAAAAAGAAGTAGTGCATATTATACAGTGTTCACTTCTTTTTAAAAAAAAACTCTAATCTTAATTATTTTATCCTGCGCCTATAACGACACACTTAAAAGGAGCGGTATTCCCATATGCTTTTTACTTTAGCAAATAAGGCCCAACACAACTTTCTCTCGTTGTTCTCAACCCTTTTTAAAAATCGCATAATCCTCAAACCCTCTTTAATCTCTCTAAACCCCCTAAAGTTTTCTCCCTTTCATTCCCTCACCATTGACCTCCTCGGCCTTTCTATTTTTTTTTTCCTTGAAGTGAAGTCCTTAAACATGGATTTCTTGGCATAGCACTCTAGGTGAGAGATGACACAGTTGATTTCCTAGATTTAAGGAATAGATTTAGAATGGTTGTTCCTGATTGAATAACTCTGATTCACGACTTCTTCTTCTAAATACCTTAGAAACGTAAAGGCAGAGCTAATAAGCGCATCATTTTACAATAGTAGTCGATACAAGATCAACAATAGATTTGTTTTCTTTCTTTTTCTTTTAAACATCACCAACGTAGTTCTTGATTTCAACTATTTGGAAATAATTTTACATATAAGACGCTGCCTAAAAATTGAAAATGATTCGGGAGCTTTAACTTCATTAATTCAATATTATAAAATACATTCAAAATATGCACGAAAGTATAGTCATGTAGAAAGATTATTTAGTCCATAGTAGAATGTTAGAATATTTACTTCACTCTCTTGGGAAGTAGCATTGACCTATATGGAATAGTTGGCGTGGGGCATCGGAGGTTTGGATATTAATGATTGTCTAAATTTTTGTAGTGTCCAAGGGTTAACTTTCAATTTGATTCTGTGGGGTTTCCCCTACTGCCATTCCCCTCTCTTTTTCCATTACTTTATATCTCTACTTATATTCGTTGCAATACTTCTTCCCTCCGCATTTATCATATTTCTCTTTCCAACATTTCTGTGAGCGCACCTTCGCTATATAAAACGTATGTACGTGAGGAGCGATACTCACACTATGATGTAAAATGATAAATAACACTAGATTCCTCCAAGCGATATAGGGATTAATTTACGTTGAGTAAAGATATGGAGCTTATCTGGTGTGGACTGTATGTATAAGAGTACTTATGCGTTGTATGTCTCTTATTCCACTGCACTTCTTACTTTCATATTGTGAACTTTGAATATAGCTGCCGTAGATATTTGGCAATAGCAACATGATTTAAAGAAACCTTAAACAAAGACTTAATCGGATGAGCAATGTTAATCGAAGTTACAGTGAATATTCTTTTCTAAATGACAAAACCGACGTAGAGGAGGAGTAACAAAACACCAAAATTACATATCTCATGAGAATATTGAAAATAAATTATTTCTAATGCTACAAATGGGGACTCGCAAGGAAATAGGAAGCTCATAAGTTTTTCTGCAAGACGACTATATAGTAAAAAACGTCCTAGGTCTGTGATGGGTTCTTTTAGTATTTTAAGAATCAGTTATAGGACATGATGAAGCAAATTAGAAAGTATACTTAAGCAAAAAGCGATGAGCAAGCCAATTTTTTGTCATCAATGGAATGTAAAAGGTTGTGATTGGGGCAAACCGCCTCGTTTCCCCCTATGTTGCGCACAATAGCACGATCTGAAACTGTAATTTTCGCAAATAAGCATATGTCCTCTGACCCCTAATTTATAAGCGAAAAGAAAGTATTCGGTTGTATTATACATTATTCGAAGTGTATCATTAAATGAAATGAATGTTGGGAATCGGAAATTAACTTAATATGAAATAATTATCTCAATTGAAATGAATGGACTAGTGTAGCATCAATGATCAAATGGGTAGTTGGTTTGATTTTATAGTCCCATAGTAGTCAAAAGTGACCAAATGATAAGTTGCTTCTAATAGTAATAAAGTAATCGTAATTAGTAAGTTGTGTTCATACTGAGTATTGTATGGTAACAAAAAAGATGGAGTGAACTAAATTGATCATAGTATCTTTGTTTCTTAGCTCAATTGCAATAGATGTATAACTAATTGATTATATTGTAAAATCCTTGTTAACTGAATGTTCAAGCTAAATTGTAATTAACTGATTGATCCTACCTATTGATAAGTATGTTGGGTGCTAGTGATCTGTTTTGAATTCAACCTTAATTTTTGTAGGTTAATTTGAAATTCTGTTAATGTTCGGGTATTTGACTTCAAACTCTAACTCATTAACTAAAATAAATTTGAACAGAATAAGAAACTGACCTAATATTAATACTTATTTTTCTTAATACTTGTTATCAGTAGTCGGTACCTAAATAAAATTAAAAATAGACTCCCTCCCAATTCGGAAAGTCCGCTCTTTTTATACTCAAGTTTGAGAGTGGACCCTGGTAAAAGCCTTTAATTTCCAGTCTTAATTTAAGGGATAATTACTTTTAGTAATTTTTAAATGAGTGTGAAATTCCCATTTGTGCAGCTCGTGACTTTTAGAAATATAAATAAAATCTATCATTAAAAGAAAAATGACAAAAATGTATCTTTTTAAATATCTATCATTTTAATCATCTCATAGAAAGATAGTGGTTTTAATTTCTGATGGCATTCTAAGATACAATCAAGTCAAGATATCCTTCTATGAAATTTTTACTTTCACCGGGAGTGCATACAAAATGATACCTGCAGTATGTCGCTGTCATTAATGTCTGTTCGGACCGATGATAAGACTGCAGGCTAAATACGTAAGTTTATGCAAAATACCTCGGACTACAACATTTTTCGTTACAGTCCTGAAATGTTTACTTCTAGTTAGAAATGAGTGGTCGCGGTTTGAATTAAGTAAAATTTAAAATAATTAATTCAATTAAATAATTAATTGTCAGATCAAAAAAATTCTTCTTAAAACACAACAGTACATATGATTATAATCTAGCTTACGTTAATTTTTTAAAAATTTAAATTTAATTAAAGTTAGATATGTTTTCTGATATATATTGGATTCATGGATAAAATCTAAAGGATTAGTATAACTATAAACATTCTGATTATAAATAAAATAAAAATTAAAAATTAAAAAACTTTAAGTAAAACTTAAAAATTGTAGCATTCTGATTATCATACAAAAAGAGATTAAAATTACAAATTATATAGCATGAGTGGCTAATTAATTTTAATAAAAGCTGATCAGGCCTAATTAACACACACACTCACAAGTCAATATAGCATAGCGCTAAATCTGCCCATAAACATCAAAAATTAAAAATAAAAAAGCTGTTTTTAAAGCTAAGCAATTTAATATTAAGAAAAAATTAAAAAATAAATAGAAATCTATTATATGGCTTAAGGCTAATACTTAATTTATAAATTAAAAAAGTTCTTAATAATTAAATAAAATTGATTATATTTTTATTATTCTATATCTTAAAAACCAAATTTTCGCATTTTTATTATTGTTTTTCTTTTTAAAAATAATAAAAAATAACTAATAAAATACAATGTGAAAAAGAATAAAAATAAGTCATAAATAAAGGATGCAAGCTACTCATTTTTCCTTATATTTTTAAATGGGTTTTTTTTTTTTTTTTTAGTTTTCCCCCAAAGAAAAAGAGGACCCCTGTGGCAAAAAAAAATTTATCCGAATTCGTAATACCTAAAAAGAATTCATTGGAACCTTATACTCAAATTGGAGTATGACAAGAAAAGTGAAAATTGTGTATATTGTCGTTGAGATACCTACATAAATACCAACTTAAACAAAGGTTATTAAAACACAAATACAATAGACACTCAAAATATTTATTTCAAAAATTTTTTACAACTAAAAAGAATTTTAACTCTTAGGAGGTAATAGTAAAGATCCTATTTCCTCTTCTAGTCAATCCTCTAATGGCAAAACACTGGAAGGTCTCAGTAATCTGTTCAGAAGACTCTTGCGTTTTTTCTGTGCCCGTCTTGTGGTAAGAATTGATGAGATTCTGCTTCTCCTTGCCTTGTTTTGCTTCTTGTCCTTGTTCCACATCACTCCTGCGAACCTCTGAATTGCTGGTCTGAGGATCTGTACGACGATTTCTTTCCTATCAATCCATCTTGTGCCTGTCAGATGTGTGATATAAACATCATTTTTCTTCTGGAGTGTTACCTTCATCATCTTTGGACGTGCTTCAAGAACGTTGGCAACTTGTCAGCCCTACAGTTCCATCGCAAGTGTGTTACCCAAAGTATCTCTCTTTTGTACTTCTGCAATTACAGGCTGTTTCCTCGTGTTCAGGAACTGTCTGAACTATTGAATTCCTCTATGTTGTCTGATGGGGGATAGAGACGGCAGTTATCTCTTACGTGAGTTCTTGTTTGTGGGATAGAATTAATCAATGTCCTACTCCTTGATGAGTATCAGTCTTTTGATTACAAGAAGTTTTGTGTCTCTACTACAGGATTCTTTTGTTCTCGTGTTGGAATCTCTGCATATTATGGTATATAATCTTTTGTTACATCATAAAAATAGGAGGAACCAGAAGAAGGGTTGGAATTCTTGATCATCTACCTGTCGATCTACTTTTTCAGGTTACCATACTTGTTCTTTCTGTTGTAACTTCCGGGGAATCCAATGTTTCTTTGAATTGCATCTGGATTCCAAATCTCATCATTGTCAAATGAAAAATGAGGTTCTGTAATCTTTTCTACTGGAATTATGTGTGAGATTACCCCGGTGAACCGGAAATAATTTGTTGAACTTAAACAAGAACAGCATCAGCTATTATTTGGCGCTCCTGTTAGATTTACAATAAAAGGCACCTTGCAAATCTTTTAGTTCATTATCGAACTCTTGTTCTGAGGCTTCTTTACAAGCATTTTACAAAACATAAAATCAACCCACTTTCAATTCTCTTTGTGTGCAGTTTGTGTGCGGTTCATAAAGCTTTACTGGTTTCCTTTTCTCAGACTTTCTCTCTTGCTAAGTCTCTATTGCTGTCCAGTCTTTCGCACTACGACATCTTACCTCATTCTGGATATGACATTTCTATTTTCCCGATTTATCTTGTAAATGGAGAGACATAACGTAGGACATAAATCGTAGGGAAGGTCTCTATATACTCGCATGTAGGACGAACTCGTGAGAGAGATCCATATTCGATCTATTATACGAAAGTATTAATTTCTATTTGAGCAAAAGATAAGTATTTGGACCAATCTCTAATGATTGTCTTCTACAAAATGACGGAGGAAATTTTCAATATCTGCACTCAATCTCTTTCATCTACACCATTTTGACTTGGTTGTAGGGCAGAATATTAACTTTTTTTATCCTCCAAATGCCCCGCCTCCCTCTTAACATAACTCTTGAAGCATGCTGAAGTAAATTCTGTGGGCATCTATCAGAGCTAAAATTTCTTGGGCTCCGAATGCCGACATATTACCTGCTTTCTTGCTAAATCTCGAGCCAATTCTTGCGCTCGTTGCTTGTCTTAATGCGACTAATTCTCAGTGATCTATGTCAAAAACTATCTCTGAAAGACCGAGAATGTATTTGGCCTCCTCGAAATTGAGAACACTGTGGAGGTTTACCTATACTATCATACTCTGAAACGGAGTATACCGGAAGAGTCCCATCTATTTTCCATTTTCGGAGGTCTAGGACCTTTTAACCTTAGCACACTAAGACACGCTGAGAACAGTACTTCCCTTTCACTAACTTACTTAGAATGAGGAAAACGTATATCTCTTCTAACTCGTTTTTCAGTCCTCTGTGAGTGTCCTCACATGCCACTTCCCAATGAAGAATGGCACTTAGCTCATAACTGAGTATGATTCAATGCTACTGGTTACTTGTATTACATAGGTTCCTTTCTAGTTGCATAGTAACAGCACTTTAATGAAAATGTGTGGATAAGTCTTGGGGTTTCCTTAGCCCACTTACTAATTTCTTTTATCTAGGGCAATTCTCCTTGTTCCTATTAAAGTTTCTTTGTGTGTACAGATAAAAAATCTTTCTTGGTAGCAATCGGGTTCTTCTCTCCTCTAAAGAAATAAACATTCGCTTTTGCTGGGTGCCTACTTAAATTCCCAGGCGGTATGTTATTTTCCCATATCCATTTTATCATTCTCAAAAACTTTTACACACCAAGTTTCCAACCGGAGGATTTATAAGCTACCTTTGTTGATTGTTGCGAAATATTAAAACAAGAGGTTGATTGTCCAGTTAATATACCTGATGGTTAACCAAACACTGTATATCTATCTTTTTGTAGTGAGAAGACAACACTAAACATCCCTTTTCTATAGATAGCATGTTGAGTTCACTGACTCTTACATCTTGAAAATCAAAGATACGTTTGTTTCCTTAAACCGTCATCTGCAATTGCTAAAGAACTCCCTATTCCATAGTCGCAGCATTTACCTATAATAAAATGGCTTGAGAATAGTCTGGGACAATTACTGAGGTTGAATACACCAAAATTATCTCATTTAAGAGCTCAATGCCTTTTTGGTGTAATCTTCATTCAAACTTAACATCCTCTTTTTGTAAGTTAGTATAAAAGGTCTCGCAATTAGTTGCAAAGTACTAATTAAAAGCGAAAATTCGTAGAGAAAATCCTAATTAAGAGAGTGGTTTTCTTAATACTTGTGTGAAAAAAAGGGACGAAAACTCTTAATCGATTTATCTTTCGCTGCGATCTGTAGAAATTGCCGTTCTTCATCCTATTTAAATCCGTAAGTTACAAACCGAAATTTTGGTATGAATAATAGACACTTAGTCAAATTTAACCTCAATTATATTTTTCTTAAATGATTATTAAAAACTTTCTTTTAAGTTTTCAAATGTTCTGTCCTTATTTTTAACCCATGATTAAGACATCTATCTAATACACTTGGGCAATGAGGTTCCTAATAAATGTTCAAGCGTGAGACTTGCTATTTGTCCTAGCATAGGTACGTGGGGCATCCAAATAATAATCTGGTTGGCAGAATAATCCTTTTCCTTGTACGGAAAGCCATTAATTTCTGTGTTCTTCCTCGACTTCGAGGGAATGATAGGCATCTAATCAAGTCACAGCTAGTAGAAAATAATGTACTGCGTCCAGGGACGAGAAAATATCTCGTCTATTGAGGGCAGTGGGTATACATCTGGACGGTCTGAAGGAGTTCAGCGTGCCTATAGTCTATATCAGACTCTTGGTTTATAATTACTTTTGGTCCAACCACAATAGGAGTGAAGCTAGGGTGCGATAGCAGCAACTTTAATATACCTTTCTTTAAGCTCATATGTAAAATTATCCAAGTTCAGAATAGCGATTGGAGAACCGGTACTTGTTTTCCTAAAAATGCCACTTTGGAGCGTGCCTGGAGTGAGTGTCTTATTTCAAGGACTTCTGTATAGGACATACAGCGACTGCATCATATTCTAAGTAGAATTACACGTCCTGTATCATTAAAAACAGTTCTTCAAAAATGCTCAGTTCTCGTTTCTGTAAAATAGAAATAAATCTCTTCTCTTTACTTAAATTATTTGTATTTTTGGCCTT
>JABUQX010047003.1:0-17500 GCA_015478945.1 Trachelipus rathkii
TCCATGCGGTCGTAGTGATATTGGTTGACTGCACAGCCACTTATCTTTTGCTAAGAAGTCTAAAATATGGCTCGGAGAAGATCGGATCGCCGAACGACTTCTATCTTTCGCGTAAATGTAGAAATGGTATGGACATTGAATTTCAGAGAATAAATGTTGAGCAGAGGAGGAGAGAGGTGATAAGTATTTAGAAAGAGCAAAATTGAATTGCTCGTGTGACTGAAAACAACGACGAAAGGAAGAGGTAAAAATAGTCTTGGGTGAAATGTGATATGCTGGTGTTGGAAAGGAATGAAAGGCGGATGAAGGGGTGGCAATTCTGAGAGTTACCTGTGGTCAGAGTATGTAGATTTGTTTTGTGACTACTTGAATCTAATGGTTCAATGAAGCTGAAAAAGGTCAAGATATGTTGGGTGAGTAGAAGCTTCAGTCGGGGTCAATGTTGAAAGAGAGTACGATTTCTGGGATAATCGAAGGATGTTGGAAGGATAGTGGGAGCTTCAGGATTGGATGTGTTTGGTGACCTAAAATGTTGGATAGGTGACCAAAAAGGAAGACAACAGTACTTTGGGTGTCCAGAAAAAATAAGATATAGGAAGGTGATTGATGACTGTGAAGACAGAGATATTTGTGTAAGTAAAATACTTCTTAAACGCAGATTGAATTAAGTAGTAGAAGAGTTCGGTTAGAGTAGAGTTATGGTCTCGGAAAGTAAGATATGACTGATTTGTGTTGGTGAAGAGAGATGTGAAGTATGTGTTGGATGTTAAATCAGTGATCGAGTTAGAATGAAAATGATAATTATTTTTATAAAATTAAGTTAGTGGCGGTTTAGATGGAGAGAAAAGTGATAAGGAAGTAAGTGGGTAGAATTAAGATGAAGATTAAATGAATCAAGCAGTAAGAATAGTATTTAAGAGCACGAAAATAAGTCAGTGAATGGAACAAGTGAAACTGAATAAATCTGGAAGTAAATAAGGAATGCGGTTGAGAGTAAAAGAGTATGCTGGAATCTGTTAATTAAAAGGGGAAGTAAAATGTAACGGTGAGTGTGAATGAAGAGGGCGATCAAGCGGTTAACAGTTAAAAAAAAGTGTGGATAAGTACAAAGAGCCAAAATGAGGTTTCAAAGAATGATGTTAAAATTAAATAATGAAGAAAAAAGGAATACTCAAAAGATGCATACGTAGGAAGGAAAAAGAAGGTAGAAGAAAAGTTTGGAAGGAGATAATGGGGGCTTACAAAGGAAGGTAACCTCTGGAAGGAATGGCGAAAGGTCAGAATGGGAAAAGGGAATTGTTGCGAATAGGATGATAGGATGGTGCTTTACCAGTAATTGCAAAAGTGTGTGGAGGAAGTGTGGGTGTACATTTCGAAACATCTGCATACTATTGGCACAACGAAGAGTGAAGTGAATGCGTTTGGTTGATGGCGCAAGAATGGAGTGGTATTTTGGATGAGGTCATTAGTAAATAGTAATAATGGGTAGAGAGCGAAGCTGAGAATGGTAAATCGTCTTTGTATAAGGAAATTACTGGTCGAATGACAAGAAGGAGGCGTGAGGGTGAATTGAGTGGATTTGAGTTGTGTAGCCAAAGCTGCATAGAGGTAAAGTTCCGAGGGAATTTGAGAGAGCAGAAGGTACGCGAATAAGGGAAGGGGTAATAAGGAACGGTAGGAATTATAAGGAAATTAGTTCATTGGTCGGTTGTAGTAAGATATATGGTGGTATTTTGGTTGAAGGTTCGTTGAAGTGGACTGAAGAAGCTGATTGGTGAAGAGCAGGTTTAAGTTTAAGCCGTGAGTAGAGGATGTTTGGGATCCAAACTTACATTGATACAAATGAGTGAGAAAGAGAGAGAAGAAAAATAATTGTATCTAGATTTAATGGATTGCAACGGCGTATAATAAGATTAATAGGTAAGCTTATGCAATGTAAATGATATGGGTGTGGTAGGGCTTCTGAATGGTTACAAATATATGTATATACGAACGTGAAGCTTGTGTAAGAATAATGGATTGAAAGTGTTGGTTTAAATATTATAGCGGAGTAGTTATTCTCCTGTTTATTCAATGGTAGTGAGGTTATGAAAGAAATTAGAGGTGAGGGTGGGATAGTGTTCAAATGATGGAGAATGGATGGGAGTGAGGGTTCCTTGCCTATATAGCCGAAATTTGGTTTTCGTGTGCGAATCTGAAGAAGATGAGAGAGTGGAGATCGATTGCAGGGGTAAAAGGAGGATTTGAAAAGTAAGCTAGATAAGTAAAGTTGGTGGGGTGAGATGACCGTTGTGTGAAGGTTATTTGATGATGAGCAACTGGAACAAGTGTCGAGATTTAAAATATTAGGCTATTGTTGATGAAAAGAACGGGGTGATCAAGGGTGTAGTGAGGAAAGTCAATAGTAGGAAGGTGGCTAGAGCAAATAAAATGGTTGGTGGATGTAAGGGACTAGATCCTGAGGCGCAGGGTCTTACAGAAAGTGATACCATGTTAAGTAAGTAGTGAAACATGGATCTGCAATAAAAGTTATATCATAACTGAAAGTAATAGGATTGTGTTCAGATTGAGACAACTAGGCCGCGTTGTAGTGAGAGAATTGATAAAGATAGGAATGAACGCGTTAGGCGTGGTTGAAGAAAGAGGAATGAGAGAATAATGAACAGTGACGTTGAATCGGGTTGATCATCGTGAAGGATGGATATAGTCGTTGGTTAAGCGGAATAAAGTGGGATGATGCTTGGAATCGACCGGCGGAGACCAAAGGAAAATGAATTGAGGTAAAGATGTTCTGAGAAAATAGAATGGAGTTGGTAGATCGGCATAAGAAAGGTGCATAATCAGGAGTGAGATGCAGGGTTTGGAGGGGGGTATGTTGTGCTGCTTGCCAGGGATGAACCCGTATACATTGGAAGAGAGCCACTAATGATGGTGCTGTCGCGGTCCCTGAAGATCAGTCGTTTTTCTGATGCGACGAGTCCAACTATATAGGTATAAAGGGGCGGTAAAGCTGGGAATTCTTTTCCGACTTGCTCATATTATTTCTACTACTTTCTGTTTTTGGTGGATGTTTAGGCAGCTTACTGCCATTCAATTATATAATATATATTATAGTAATATAGTATAATATAATGATTATATATATATATATAAGAATTATATTAATATAAAAATAAGATATATTCTTGATATATATATATATATTAGAACTGTTATAATATTGCATAATAATCGCAATTTATATAAGAGTAAAGAAAACATATAATAGAAGGTAAAGAATTAACTGCCTCCTCTGGGGTGGAACCACCGCATGTTGCGACTCAGAACGAGAACCGGTGCTATACAACGGAGCTATCCTCCAAGCCAAAAATCTACCGAGAAGGCAGTTAATCTTTACCTTCCTATAAATACTGTCTTCTTAACAGATGGTAGTGACGTGAATGGTGATTATGAATACGGGAGGATCAAGATTTGCGAAGATTATTTGAGCTTAGAATGTGTTGTAGGTCGTGATATATATTACGATGATCTGATCCGTATCCTCGGGTGAGTCCAGTGGTGAGGAGTAGGACATGGCTGGACACCTGTGATCGTCGCCGTGATAGTGGAGCTCGGTTGCTTTATAACTGTTCTTGAAATCCAAAGTTTTTTGGCATTGGAGGATAGTCAGTCTAAGCGTCACCCGGTATATTGTCTCTCAGTCGCACATGCGGTGGTATCAATTCCCGGAAAACGCATTAATCTACCTCTCCTATTATAGTCTTTCTTAACATATATATATATATAATATATATATATATAATAATATAAGATATATATAAATATATTATATATAATATAATTATATAATATATATATATTAGGTGAGGAGCGGATGTCAAAATTTGACGTCTGCGGATGCGGGAGCGGAGCGGTCTAAAAAGGATAGGAGCGATCTAAAGTAGATGAGGAAAGCGATGCGGTGCGGATGCGATTTGACTCTTGAAGTTTGAATTAACAAATTATATATTAATATAAGAGTTAGTATATATATTATAATATTTATAAATTATAATATAATATATATCATATATATATTATATATTATATATATAATATATAAGATAGTAGTATATAGTATATAATATATATCAGGGTGACTTCACAACCTCTGCGACAAAGCTCGGGACAGGGCTGATACGAGCAAACGATAAAGACATTATGTTAAATACCTAATTTGTATGACGCTTCGTTTTCAAAGTACACAATAATGTTGTGTGCGCGTCGCATGTAGTTACGCTTGAGATTTAGTGTACTCAATTTTATGTGTTGTGCGTCGTAGCATTTGTGGTGTACGCAT
This sequence comes from Trachelipus rathkii, assembly GCA_015478945.1. NCBI lineage: Eukaryota > Metazoa > Arthropoda > Malacostraca > Isopoda > Trachelipodidae > Trachelipus > Trachelipus rathkii. Next base: position 4,340 of record JABUQX010047003.1, read on the forward strand.
AACGTCCTTCGGTAAACACGTGCAATATCTTTACTTGCCCAATTCCGATCGTTATCAGCACAGTGTCAACTCAGTCGTCTGTGGGTCGGGTCTGCAAGAGCAAAGCCTCCATGCATACGCCCTACAGAAAGTACAAGCTGTGTGCGATTTGCCCGGTGGGTTCTGCAACGGAGCATCGATAATCCTGCCTTTTCCTGCACATGTCTGGTTTACGATAGGCGTGCTCACACGTGATGAAGTCAAGCAGCAAGACAACAGCCACATAGGGGAGAGGACAATCCGCCACGCAATGTTCATTCAGAGTTCCCAGGCGAAATCGTACCGTAAACATCTGGGTGGAAAATTCTGGGATTATCTGCTTGACCTGTCATCATCCACACCGTTTGGAATGGACCTGCGTAACCTGGCAACTCTCAAACACTCTTCCCGCAGCTCATGACGACATACCCTTTGCGCGACCCCCAGAGACATGTGGTTCAGCTACCAGCTCCAGCACACTTCAGCCACCAAGTACGGCGCATCTGAACCGAGTCTACACTGACAAATGGATAGTGAGAGGGGGACTGGTTGCGTGGGCCGGCAAGATCGATCGACCTCACGCCCAAGATTATTTGTTTTGGCACTGAAGAGTGTTTGTTGACATTAACCCAGCAACACAAAGAGAGGAACGATTCAGCGAATATTCAACTGCGTTGATCAATCAGGACAAAGTTGAGGGCATGTTTCGGTAGAGTCCGACACGCAATGGCACGGCGATGTAACGAAGGTAATCAGGTACAAGACACTTTGAACCCCTCCTGTAATTTTCCCCAATAAAATGATTCCATAACAAGCTACCATTGTTTGCTTTACAACCTCGCGTCAAAACACATCCGTTGTTTAACAAAATATCGCTATGTTAAGTCTATCAACCTGCGGATGTACACAGATGACACAGCACACATCACATAACATAGAAATACCCCCAGAAATCGCCGTTACGAACAGACAGTACGACGCGTCAACAACATCACTGGGTTACCTACTCATCCTACTTTGAAACGAAGCGTCATACAACATAGCTATTAACATTAAATGGTCTTATCGTGTTGCTCTATCAGCCCTCGAATCTAGTCGAGAGGTTTTGAATCACCAATGTTATATTTTATTATTGATGGACAATGACAGACAGATTCTAGTATATATATAGTAAGAATAGTATATATATATATATTATATATTATATATTATAATATAGTATAGATATATATATATAATGATATAATATTATATTATATATATATATATATAAAGGGTGTGTGTTTGTTGGTTATATATATATATTCCTATTATATAATATATATTATTATATATATAATTATATTATATATAATTATAATATATATATTATATATATATATATATTATATGATATATATAGATATATATGTATATAGTACAGAAATCGAAGATTTCAAATTCAATTATCCTATAGGAACCCATGGAAAAAGGATGCCAACATAATATTTATTTATATGCATTTAGATCAAATGTAAGAACAACACCCAAACACCTCATTTTGTCAAAAGAGGATGCGAATGTTGCCGCTAAGTGAGATGCGATTGCCGATGCGGAATTTAATTTAGGTGCTGGCATGTTCCGCCATGCATGATGCGTGCGAATGTCATGTCCGCATCACAATAATATAGTGATTAGATATAATATATAATATATATATTATATATATAAATATATATATAAATATATAATATAAATATAATATATATATATGAACAGTGGCGGTCCTAGAAATTTAGTTTCGGGGGGGCCAACAAAAATCGTTTATGATATATAGCTATAGATTATATAAATAATAATATTTATATATATATTTATTAATATACTATATACTATATAGTATCGATATATATTATATATATATATAGTATATTATAATATATATATATATATAATATAAATATAGTATATATAATAAGTGTTTCCGAAGAGCTAATTTGCTAAGGAAAAATGGATTAATTTAATAAAATTACTAAAAATCCATCCAAGTTTTAATATTATCGCCAGCATGAAGTGAGCAAAAGTCAGAGATAATATCTTCAGTTTTATTTCAATATTTCAATGTGTAGAGGAGGGAAAATCCAGTAAGTCTTTTATCTCCAATAATATATTTCTCAGTAGGTTTTCAGAAGTCTAATTGAAAAGCTTCTTTCGACTGAAGCAGTAGACACGGGTAAAATTGCCAGTATTTTCAACAAGAGGTAAATAGTTGGAAATTGTGACTGCGAACAGAAACAGTCCTCTCTGCGTTTGAACGATCTGGTTCTGTGATGCATTCACTTCCAATAAATCCATGATTTTTACTAAATCTCAAATTGTGCTTGTCGAGATCTTCACATGTGAAATGTATCACATATTTATCTTCTCATATGGAACATTACACCTGCTCGGTAAGTAAATAAAAGGAAAAATAAGTCTTAATTTGTCTTCCCTCTCTCCTAATCTGATATTAAATCATCCAAAATTTTTAAACAAAATGGTATTAAATCTGTGGGTTGGAATTAGGTATGTTGGGTATATGTTGCATTTTCTTGATGGCTTCAAGTTTAGTTTAACTAAACGGACTACGAGATTTGTTCCTTACGCGACGATAAATAAATTAATTAACCTCTGCACTTTATATTACTAACAGAATAATGCTTAAAATTTTTTAGTGTCTCATAATTTCGGGGGGCCAGGCCCCCCTGGCCCCCCCCAAATGGCCACTTATAAAATATATATAATATTATATATAGTTATATATATATATATAATTTATATATTAAATATTATAAATATATCTATATATAGTATCTATTATATATACATATATATTATAGAATATTATATAATATTTTATTTTAGCTCCTTTAGGACACACGACTCTTTAAAAGAAATTTAAAGAGCGATATAATTTTTTAGATGTTCGAAATCAGAACATTTTGTTCATCGATATATTGGACTATTTTGCAAAATAACCCTGGAAATACTTTGTTTACTTGCGAGTATATTGGACCATTACCGCAATCCGATCTTTGGAATAGAACTGTTTCTGAACTACGACTCCTGAAATAAACGTAGGAATTTTTTAAAATATTCTTCCACTTTCAAATTGCAACCTTTTTAAATTGGCTTAAATTTCCTTTTCGAACAGATAGGATCGTTTCGACTATACATGTCCTTTTAAGTAATTTCGATTTTTTACTTTTTTATTTTGAAATTTGGTTTTCTTTATAATAAAGGAGAAGGAAAGAGTCAAATAAAATAATAGAAATAATAATAATAATAATAGAAAAAAAATTTAAATAAAATAATCCAAAATAAGATATGATATTAGAAAGATTAAAGATCTACATGATGAAAATAATTTAAGTTGAGAAGGAAATTGAAACATTACAATAACAGACTATTAATACCAGACTATTATTAGGACACTAATATAAATCAACATTAGCAGTAATGTTATAACAGAGTATTATAGTATATATATATATGTATAATATATATATTATATATATATATAAAAGTATAATATTACCATATATATATATATATAAAATATATATATATATATATATATATAGATCAATATAATATATAGATTATATATAATATATATATATATATACATAAGTTAATAGAATAATCATTATATAATTATATATATATATATAATAATATAAGTAATATATATATATATATATATATATATATATAATATCTATATATTATAAAATAGAAATATTATAAGTGATACTATATATATATATATATATATACTATATATATATAGCTTAATAATATATAATAATATAATAATAGATAATAATAATAATAATATAATAAGATATATACAAAAATGTATATTAAAAAAATAATAATAATAATAATAAAATAAAATAATAATAATAATAATATTAATAATAATAATAATAATAATAATAATAATAATAATAATAATAATAATTGTTGCCGATATTTTGTTTGAGCTTCAAGGAAACAATGAGAATTTTGATAATCAAATTGCTTTTTACTTCTGTTAATTTTTACCAAGAACTTTATTTGAAATGAGGAAAATAGAAAAAATTTCGAGAATTTTTGTATTAGAAGTACATATAAAGAGTTTTAATTAATTTTGTTTGTTTTGAAGCAAAACTTAAACACTGTAAGGGGCTGCCGCATTTCCTGTCTTCTCTTAACAATCCTACTGAGTATAAATGTTTGGGTTAAAGGAAGTGAACTTTTCGATTCAAAGATTTGTAACTTTATTATCAAATATTCCTTTATTTCCTCATTCACATATAGTAGTAGTTGGTGGTTCGGAATATTCTTCTCATATTATTAAAGACTATAATTTAGCTTTAATGCACTTTCACCTCATATTAAAAACCAGCAATTAATAATAAATTCTGAATAAATAATAAAATAAAATAATAAGAATGAAGAAGACTTACTGTAATACTAGAAAATAATAAAGAAAAAAAAGGAGAGTTTATAAATATAATAATATATAATAAAATGAGCAATCATAATAATAATAATAATAAAATAATAATAATAAATAATAATAGGATATAATAAAATAAAATAATAATCAATAATAATAATAATAATAAAAAATAAAAATATAATAATAATAATAATAATAATAATAATAATAATAATAATAATAATAATAATAATAATAATAATAATAATAATAATAATAATAATAATAAATATAATAATAATAATAATAATAATAATAGCACATCTATAAATAAATTCGAACTAGTTCTTCAACATTTTCCGATTTAACTGTAATAATATACTCGTACAATTCGCACGATTTTAATTATTGGGTGGAATAGTTTATATTCTCGACATCTGCTCACAGACAGGGTGATTTAACTAATTATTTGTGGTGGTTGTAAAAAATGAAAAATATTGCTTTAATCCCGGAGAAGGCAGCAATTCTTTACCTTCCCATTTAGTCTTTGTTTAAGAATCCTAAATACATAAATTGCGATTAGGCACAATATTATATAACTACATATTATAAGACCGAGGGATAGGAAGGCCTGGACACCTGGTGAATGTCGCCTTGACTGGGAAACTCGATTGCTTTAAAACTGTTCTGGAACTCAACCTTTTGGGGTTGAGGGATATTGTCCTCATTTCGCAACATGCGGTGGTTCAATCCCGGAGAAGGCAGTAATTCTTTACCTTCCCACTTTATGTTCTTTGGTTAAGATCTAAATAATAAATAGCGATTATGCAATATTTGTAACACTATACTATATTATAATTTATATTTATATAATATATAAGATATATATAAAAATATATATATAGAACAGTTAGAATATATAATAATAATATATATTATATATAATATATAGTATATAAATATATATAGATTATATATATAGTTATATATATATAATAAGAAGTATATATATATATAGATATATATATAATATTATATATATATAAAGTAATATATAATATATATATATATATATATAATAGTATATATAATGAATATATATATTATATATATATAATAAGTATATATATATATATATATATATATATATATATATAATATAATATAATATATATATAATATATAATATATAAAAATTTATAATATATAATATATAACATATAATATAATATATAATATATGATATAACGCTGTGTAAGGTTGCTTGATTGTATTGATACATATCGATATTATACATAGAAGGATACATCATAAATGTGTCATAATTATGTTGTTTCTACCATATTATCTAGTCCTATGATATATTTTAATTTTTTGTCACTTCCGTTTGATGGAATGGAGTCCCAGTCCTTTACTATCAACTATGAAGCTACGAAAGTCTATTGCTTACCTTGCTGCTCGAAACCGACTACAAAGCAAAGAAAATTTGATGGCGAAATGTATCAGAAAAAAAATAAAAATAAATGAAAGCGAGTCCCTAATAAAACGATGGCCTAACATTACATAACAAAATCATAATTATATAAATTTCATTCTTGAAATTAAAGAAAATAGAGTACTGTTAAAGTGGAGGATTCAGATAAGATAAAGGATAACCTTTTAGAAGGTGGTCAGACCATAAAGTAGAAAATGAGACGGCGCATGCAGATGAAGATATGAATGAATAGATTGCGGGGTATGGCGATATTAATAGATACTATAGGTTATATATATAAAATATATATATATATTATATATAATATATATATAAATATTATTATAATATTATATAATATAATATAATATGGTCTGAGATTCAAGCATTTTATATTGTACATTATTAGAGTGTGCAAGGGCCAGTGTGTGACAGGCACGGCTTTAAACGTCTGTGAGAGTCTGACGTCATACCTCGTGTGACTTTATGAAAACCGTTAGTAACATTAGACAAGACTGTTGCTATAGAGATTTTAAACTGTTAAAAAAAATCTAAATTCACACAATGAGACGGTGAATTAAATAGATGGATTGGGGGGTGCCAAATTAGGGAGGCACCCACCGCCGATCGGGATTCCGACTCAAATTCAACACCTCGGCAAGAGAGGTTTGGCCTGTCCATTTTGTGCTCACTCAATAATACGTTTATAGTATTACTTATTTTGAACTATTCCTTATATTTTACTATATTCCTCTATGGCATGCATTCACTAAGCATAATATTCATTTCATGTTTAGTAAAAAAAAGGCCATCCCACCTTTAATCACCAAGTTAATTTCACGTCGACTGAGTGATTTCCAGTCATATATAGCTATATAATATAATATAATATATATATATATAGTATAATCTATATATTATTATATATATATTATATAATATATATAATATAAAATATATATATATATATATTAAATATATCGTAATTTATATATATATATTATATTATATATATATATATATTATATATATATATATATAATATAATCATAATTATAATATATATACTATATACTATATATATAAATAATATCATAATATAATATATATTATATAAGATATATATATATATATATACTATATATAATATATATATATATAATATAGATACATAAATATAGAATATATATATAATATATCTATATATATATATATAATATTTATATATATAGATATATAATATATATGTAATAAATAATATAATATATATATATAATAAATATATATATATATATATAATTATATATATAATATATATAAATAATATATATTATATAATAATATATATATAATAATATATATATATATATTATATAGATTATTATACTATATATATATAATTTATATATGTATACCTATAATATATTATATATATGATATATATATATAATAATATATAATATATTATATATATATAATATTTATATATATATATATATATGTTAAATCATATGTATATATATTTAATTTAATATATGAGAATATATATATATATTATTATAATATATATATATATATATATATATTATATATATTTATAATCTAATATATAATATATATACAATATATATATAAATATAAATAAATATATATTATTTATGCATATATTTAAAATATATTGTATAGGTATATATATATATAGATAGTGTAATATTATAATATATAAAATATCAGTAAGTATAATATTATAATATTATATATATATAGAATATATATTATATATATATACTAAGTATATAGTATGGAGAAGATACTCCATAAACCTGAAAAATTATAAAATACAACAAACATTCTAACTTACATAACTGTTCCCGAAAACTAAAACACCATCCAAAAAACAATCTTACGTGGACTAGAGAAAAGAAGAAGAAGAAGAAGAAAAGAAGAAGAAGAAGAAAAGAAGAAGAAGAAGAAAAGAAGAGAAGTTCAGAGCAAGTAAAAAGTGGGTTCCGATACAAATTAAATCAATTTAGATACTGAAACTTTGTAAATATCTTCATTATTATATAATAGTATAATATATATATAGTATAGTATAATATTATATAATATATAATTATATAATATATATAAATATTATATACATGATATATAATATATAATATATATATATATATATAAAATATCATCATAAATACGCACTCTAATAATATATATATATAATATCCTAAATTTTCCTTAATTGAGGTGAAGGGTTTTGAAAACCACGGCCCTCCTTGAGTAAAGCGTTGTCCACCCCGATCCACGGTGAGAAGAAACGAATCCCGCCGTTTATTTCGAAAACTTACTCCTTCCCAAAAATATAGGACCTTGTCAATGCTGACAGTACGCCTTTGGCAGATCTCTCCACCACACCTCCGGTCCAGGTCACACAGGTGTAGATAAAAAGTATATTCAGGTCATCTACATTATTAAAAATAGATGCTTAGTAAATACACAAGTTAATATATGTATATATAAAAATCCCTATATTTCACATTTTAGAGACATTGGTTTTGAACCACACCTCCCTGAATGGTAAAAGCAGGTTGTTAGGCTCATTTGGTGCAGATGGTAACACACTGCTTACCATTGGGAGGGTTGGTTCAAAACCCATACTCACAATAAAAAGTGAAAATAGAGGGAGTTTTTATTTTATACATATATCAACGTGCTAGTACGTGAGCATGATTTCATAATACAATGGTAAATCCCGCAATTTACTTTCACTTAACCCTGTTGGGCCCTGACCCGAGTATTGAGCGGGAGATCGGCAAAGTGACTGTCAGATTGACGTACGTTTATCTCTGGGAAAAGAAGTAATCCTCAAAGTAAACGTGGGTTTCCTTTTAGCGATCATCGTGGTCGGGTACAACCTGCTTACCATCAGGGAGGATGTGGTTCAAAACCCATACTCATATAAAAGTGAAATAAGGATTTTTATATATATAGATATAATATATATATATATAATATATATATATATATATATTATATAATATATAATATATATTAATATATATATATATATACTAATTTGAGTTATATATATATATTTACACAAAGTTGTACTGAATCGTAAAGAGAAGAAAGATAGCAATGTCAATATCTAAAAAAAGATAATTTTATTATATTCAAAATTCTTCATATTATATTAAAAATGACTTGAAACAACTGATGAATTTACTTATGATATAATAATATATTATAGTATATATATAAATATAATAATATATATAGTAATTATATATATATATATTATATCATATATATATATAAATAATAATAGATCTGAAGATATAAAGATAATAATATAGATAATTATAGATATATATACTATATATATTATATATAATATAATATATATATAGTATATATATATTATATGATTATAATATATAATATATTTATATTTGAAATGATAATATATATATATATATTTTTTATATTAGGTTGACCGACGCACTGGGTTCGTGTGCGGTGCGGAACACAAAAATATATATATATCTATATATATATAATATATATTATATAATAAATAAATAATATATAAATATATATATATATTAAATTAGTAAAATATATAATATAGAATATATCTATATATATATATATAATATAATAATATATAGGGTGACCGACGCACTGGTTCGTTGCGTGCGGAACAGAAAAATTAATGTGCGTGCGGTGCCTGTGCTGGTCAATGGATCGCACGAATAAGCCAGTTCCCGAGCAATTTCTAAAAAAAAAAAAGATAAAAGAAAAATTGAGTTGTAGATTTATATATATTAATATATAATTATTATATATTACATAGCTATATATAGTAAGTATATATAGATATATATATATATTATACGGTATATATATATACTATACTATTTAATAAATATTATATATTATATATAAAAGTATATAATTAGTGGCCTTCGCAGGTTATTGGCTCACAGTTTCATCAAGCGAATAAAATCGGAATAAGACTGGTCTAGTAAAGAGTTGGTTTTAATTGAAAAAAGAAAATTAACAATGTAGGATCACTCGTTCAGTGCAAGCATGCTTAGGACGTCTGAAATTCCTATCTTTTCCGAGTGTTTATCAGAATAACAAGTGATGGTAAGCAGAGGTTTTTCTATTTACGATGCTCATTCCCATTCATGACTATGAGTACAAAACAAAGTAATTTAGAGGAGAGATAGATCTCAATTTTCAAAAAAAAAAAAAATCGAAATTTTTCAAAAATTTTCTTTTGAGTATGCAAAAAAATTATCTAAGTAAAAAAGATGTATCTCGTCCGAATATACAAGCCCTGAAAATTTGATGCTGATCGGATGAGTAAAAAAAAAAATATATCAATATTTCACTTTTCCAAAATTCAAACGTTTGAAAAGTGAAAAATGAGAATTTTTTTTCTACTTGCCAATCAGACATCAAATTATTTAGGGCTGTATAGTCGGTGAGATGCATCTTTACTTAGATAATCTTTTTGTATACTCAAAAGAAAATTTTTTAAAAATTTTCAAAATCTTTTTTTTTTTGAAAATTTGTTCCAAGAACAAATCCAAAACTAATGCATAAACAAAGAAATTTTTTTAGTAAAAAATGTGCATCTCTCCTGACTACATATTCCCTGAAAATTTTATCCACTTCACACGAACAGAAAAAAATTATCGCAATTTTTCATTTCAAAATCCAAAAAAAAGTGGTTTGCAAGGAAAAGCGCGACACACATAAAAATCGAAAAACTACTTTTTGCATTTTATAGGTAATGGACCCATTTATGCATATTTTAAGTTTGAAGTCATTTCAAAAAAAAAACTCTAGGAGTTGAATCTACAAATGTAAAAAACATGGGCTATGGAAAAATTAAAATTCTGAAAAAATGACTATAGACACTAGTTTAGTGTTTATATGATCAAAATCGGCTAAGAATTACAAATTTTATGTTCATTTTTAGGGGGGTGAAAATTGGGCTCAGCCCGACCCAAATATTGGATGCTGCCCTAAAATGGAATGTACGAAACAATGTTGGTGAATGTTACGATGAATTGTTACGATGTAGATGAGTTTTTAAAGCAATTGTTGAAGCTTTTGAGGAGTTTCAGATGGATCAAGATATTGAACCTTCTTGAAGAAATTCTAATCTTTTAAAATCTTCAATCACGAGCGAATAGGTTATAAGCTTTATTTTAGTTTCAACTTTGTTATGATTTCAGTTTAATCTATACTACGTTACAGGCCCCATCATTAGTGACAGTAACTGCTCTTGATCCTACTGAAAATGTGACGCTTGCTTTGAAAGATTTTCACTCAAAAATCGATGAAAATTTGTCATGTTTGAGGAAGTCACATGAAAATGAGGCCAAATCTGTTAATGAAATTAATGAAGAAATGAATACGCCCAGTGTCAGAAACAATGTTCTAAGAAAGAAATAAAGCTGGGGTCACCGCTATATTATATATATATATATTATAATATATATATACTTACGTACAAGTAATGATATATATATTATATATATATATATAGAATACTTGTTAATATTATATTTATATTTTTAATAGATTATATTTTATATAATATATTATTTTAAAGTATGTATATTATATATATATATATACTTACGTACAAGTATTTACGTATAATATAAGAAAATTCAGCAATACCTTTTAGATGAACCCAATATTCTTAACATTTTCTTAATTTCTAATTCTTCCTCATGTAAGTTACAGTGTCAAATTCTTTCTGCTTCTCTCTGGGCTCCTCCTACAACCACCTTCACATCTCTGTATCAGTTTCTGTCTACAGCGAAAAAATATTTCTGACACTTCATTGCTTCAAACTCTTCGAACTTGCTGTCGTACATCTTTGATTTGATTTCATATGGAATGATTTTGCTTTAGCGGGAGAGCTTACTGTGAGTGATCGGATAGCATGACAAAGGTGATTCTCTCTGGCATGGAGGCGAACATTCTTTTCTCTTTCTCTTCGAACAAAACTCAGAAACATTGATTTAATTCTTCCTGTTCTTGTGCTACTCAATGCAGAGATGCTTCCTACAGGAAATCTGTCTGTCTTCAATCTCATAAATCCCTGCTTCTTTTATTTCATCCCGAGAGTATGCTTAATCTGTTCTTCGTAACAAAAAAGGGGAAAAAAATTCAGTAGAAAATGCAATGTTCTTTCTGGCTCCTCCTCCTCATGCGGATTCTCTTATTTTGCAGAAAAAAAAGTGGACTCCAAGTTTGCTTCTTCCTCTCTGCTTTTTGTAGTTTTTCCCGTGTGCACCACAACTGTCTAACCTTCTGGTAAAGGTAACTTCTTCGCTCTTACCCTTGCATCTTATTCCACATTATACGATTTCGGAGCTATTTCTTCTCCTCCACTCCCCTCTTACTCATTTTTACCTCGTATTGTAATTTCTTCTAAATATGCTATTTCTGCTTTCTTTTATCTTATTACTGAGAAGGTGTACGATCCTGACGGTATCCCATCTGTGGTTCTTATAACCTATTCTCCTAAGGTGGCACCCTGCCATGCTAAACTGCTTAGTCCATGTCTATCGACTTAGTCTTTCCTTATTGCTGCTGGAAGAGTGTTTTCTCTCAACCTGTGTCGAAATAATGAAAAGCCTCTCAAGTTTTAACAATCGTCCTATTGATTTAACCTCCGTACTTTCCAAGGGTTTTGAATCAATTCTTATCTCGAATACTTGGAAACATCTTAAATCTTATAAACTTACCTCAGATTGTCAGTATGCCTTCGGTAAGAAGAGCTCTATTGGGAGTGATATTCTTTCCAATAGAGCTTTTCTGTAAGAAGAGCTCTATTGGTGTGATATTCTTTCCAATAGAGCTTTTAAGTAAGAAGAGCTCTATTGGGAGTGATATTATTTCCAATAGAGCTTTTCTGTAAGAAGAGCTCTATTGCGGTGATATTCTTTTCAATAGAGCTTTTCCGTAAGAAGAGCTCTATTTGGAGTGATATTCTATCCAATAGAGCTTTTCTGTAAGAAGAGCTCTATTGGGGTGATATTCTTTCCAATAGAGCTTTTCCGTAAGAAGAGCTCTATTGGGAGTAATATTCTTTCCAATAGAGCTTTTCTGTAAGAAGAGTTCTATTGGGATGAATTCTTTCCAATAGAGCTTTTCCGTAAGAAGAGCTCTATTGGGAGTGATATTCTTT
>JABUQX010047003.1:27500-37880 GCA_015478945.1 Trachelipus rathkii
AGCCAAAAGAAGAGAAGCAAATTGAATTCATTAAGTGTTTTGGATACAGAGAAGACTATCAAGATTAAAAGTGTCAAAGTAAATTCTTTACTTTTTATTTTTTCCACTATTACCTTTTATTCTTATATAAAAGAAATACAGATAGTTCTTATTGTTTACATTCTTGTATTTTTTATTTTCATTTTTATTTCAAATACATTATCATTGCAATTTTTTTTCTCTAAAATTTTGTAATAAGTGAAATTGATGATTCATTTGAAATGAAACCCGTCTTTTTAACAAACCAACAATTCATTTTATATCAAATTTTTATCTTTTTAACACGTCAATTGTTCAAATTTCTGTAATTTCCATTTCCTCTTTAATTACTACCACTCCTCACGATAGGTTTCATATATATATATAATAATACTATATTATATTAATATATATATATATATTATATATTAATAGTTATATATATATAATATATATAATATATATATATATATATGTATATATATATATATAATATATATATATAATATATATAATATTATATATATTATATATATATACATATACTATATATAATATTTATATATATATAATATTACTATTATATATATAAATATAATATATATTATATGTATATATAATATATATTATATATATATATATTATATAATATATATATTATATATATAGTATATCATATATATTATATATATATAAATATATATATATATTCTACCTTTGAGCTAAAGCTAGTCTATTCACCTTGTACTGTGCCTCAATGACTTGCCGTTTCCAACCAATTGAAAGTGGATGTGCCGAATTCTTTCTCCGATCTTCTCGGATCGCCTTGACATTAGCGCAATAATTGGTTAGTTGTGACAAACATCCCTTAAAGTTAAATTATCATGTGATACGGCAAGTACTATTTGCCGATGTCATCAATGGTGAATCAGGATGTTTAATTATTATACCTTACTTTTTCAAGCTGCCAATGAGCCTGCATGGATCAAACTCTTATAAATGTTCCACATTCATGCAATTTTTATATTTCCTTTTTACGTCGTGAAGTTCATAAAGAACAGGAATTATATATATACCAGTATATATATTTATATATATATATATATATACTATATATATATTATATATATATATAAATATATATATATTAATATATATATATATATAATATATATATATATATGTATATTACTATATTATTTATATATATATATTAATAATATATATGATATATAATATATAATATATATTATTATATATATATATATATTAATATATTATATAATACTATACATATATTATATATATATATCATATATATATATATATATATTATATATATATAATATACCATAAATATATAAAGTATATATATATAATACACGTATTATATATATATATATAGTATATATATACTAATATATTATATAGTATACTATAATATATATATATATTACTCATAATAGTAATATATATATATATAGTATATTATATATATTCTCTCACTATTTTAGTTGTAAAAACCAGTTTTAAAAAAAAAAAACATTGTTTTATGAAAAACAAGCAGCTTTGGGTTTTTATGCTATTTTGATGGTTTAATGTAGTTTTTAATGGTTTTAATAGATTTTAAAGGCAAAAATCACTACTGGAAACTGTTATACACATGTGCTAACACATATTTTAAAATTCCTTAGTAAATTTCTTTAGATTCTTAAATTTCAAATTTTCTTGATAACTGTAAACTTTAAGATTATTATTGGTTTTTGAGTTTTACCTAAACTCATAAAGTAAAAAATTAGAGGGTTATATTATAATATGTAAACTCTATCTGAAAAAAAAGGTTTTACCTTAGATTATTTATTTACTCAAAAAAAAAAAATTATTGTATTTCCAATCCACCCAAAAATATAATTAATGCCAATTGCGATATGAAGACAATGTCACTTTATATTTGAACTCTCTTTAAATGATGACAGATGATAATGACGCACAAAGAAAACCCACTGCGCTATTATGCCACATTTCTCACAAATCCTCACACTCCACATAAGAGTTTTATTATAAACTTTTGAAATGTGGCATCAATGGGTAGAAAATGAATTCCCAAGAGCTCGAAACAAGAATCATGTTTTAACATTTTAAATTATATATATATATATATCATATATATATATATTATATTATATTATATATATATATATATATATATTAATATTAAATATATATATATATATACTCATATATATATAATATATATATATATATTATATAGTAGTATATATATTAGTGATGCACCGGAGTAGTAATTCCGGAGCCGGAGCCGGAGAATAAAAATCATTTTTTCGGCCGGAGGCCGGAGTCTCCGGCCGGAGAATGAAATTTCCATTGATACTCCTTATATATATATAAATATATATATATATATATATATAATATATATATACTATATATATATTAGTATATATAATTTATATTATTATATATATATATATATATATATATATATATATATATTTAGTATATATAGTATATGAAGGACTTGACTCTAAACATGCAAATTCATACACTTCCTGTATTTCGATCCTAAGTAGTAATACCTAGAGAAGTCACACTTCATTTTGAAAGGGCCGTAACCCGTGAGGTCGTGAACTACTTGTGCGCTAACTGTTAATACATTACTATTCAAGAGGGAAACCCAAAGAAAGGCTCAAAATATTATAGCACAAAATCTTTACTAGATCATCTGAAAAAAAAAAAAATGGCGAAAAAAAAGAATACATGATATCACAGACACAGCAGATGATGATCATGTCCATCCATATCATCAATTCTACCTCTATTAAAAGATTTCTTCAGCCTACACTGTTTAAAACTGATAAAACAAAGATTTGGAACATTAATGATAGAAAAAGCACAGAAATTCATTTCAAAATTGGGGAATTGATTGCTGTGGACAATCCTGCCATTTTCATTTGTCGAAGACATTACATTTAAGAAATTAATAAATCACGTATGCCACATATAATATTCCATATCAAGACAGTACTTTTCAAAAGAGATTATCCACACAATATATAAAAGGGTAAAGAACAAAATAACACTTCAGCTGCAAGAAATTCAAGCACTATCATTAACATTAGATATTTGTACTTGATCATATATAACAATGAAAGCTTTGTAAGTATGTCAGGGCATTTGGATGATAAGATTTCAAAGGAGAGTGAATCATTGCAATGCAGTAGCTTTAGTTTTCTCATTTCAGCAAAAAAGTCTAAAAGTGAGGAAACACTTAAGAGCTGGGATTAAAAAAAGAGAATATTCATGTTGTTCCTTAAGATAACGCACAAACATACAAAAGGTCATGAGAGCGATAGGGTTATAAATGAGGACATGTCTTTATTCATCCTTCAGCTAGTAATCTTTAATTGATTTTTTCAAAATCAACTAAAAATATAATTACTTTATGTAGGTAAAAAATTGTAGGTCACTTTAGTAGATCACCAATTGCACAATAGAATTAACGGAAAATTCTATATTTGCAAACACAAGCTTTATCAAGATGTGGAAACAGATGAATTCATTCATATCTATATGCTGCAAAGGATCACTTGAGAACAAAAAATTGGCAATTATTATATATTCTTCAAATCCGAAAAACAATCTAGATATCTTATAAATCACTGGAAGGTAATGGAGAATATAATAAGATTGCTACAACTATTTGAAGAATTAACTAAAAGAGCGAGTGATGATGATGTAGATTTATCTTTTGTAATACCTGCAGTTTTTTTTTTTTTTTTTTTTTTTTTTTTTTTTTATTACATAGTAATCGCCACCACTCACGGGCTGGCTTCTCAAGTTTAAATAAATTTGCAGATGATACAAAACTTGTAAATTCCATAAAAGACGACGAAAGATCAGCTGTGGGTTAGCTGACCTTCCCACAACGTTTTTGGTACCCATTAAACCTAAAGCTTGCTAAGACCAACATTTTCATATACTCGTATATGCTAAATGAACAATGTGAAATTATCTCCCTTTGAAATTATTGATCAAAAATAAATAAAATTTATTGTTAAAGAAGTAAAACTTTTATAAAAGCTAAAGCAAAGATTCAATAATTCGGAAACTAATCGAATCAATTTATGTCAGCAATGACAGTCTCATACAGATTCACATGAAGAATCTGAAAATGAAACTGCAGATATTGATAAGAAAACACATTCGCAATTATCTGGAAGTGCTTTGATGACATGCTACAAGAAAAATCGTAAGAAGAAAATGAAGAATATTCAGATACAATAAAACCAAGGTGGAACTGATCAAAGGAGAAAAAAGTTTAAAATGCAAAAGCAGCAGTGAGAGAAAACAGCATGAATTAGAAATTACTATTCAAACTACTGTGGATAAATATTTTGCAGCACCACTTGTGGAACGAAAAATCGGATGCTGATCTAATGTTATGGTGGAAAAAAGAAGGAAAAGCTATTTATCCTGATGCATCTTACCTGAATTAGATTAGGAAATATTTTTTTTTTTTATTTTTTTTTTTTAAGTTTGTCACCACCACTCACGGGGGTGTACACACCAAAGTTTCATCTGCTAGCGCAATACGCAGATGAGCACAGACGCAGGCTTTAAGTGAGGGAGATAAAATTCGAGCAAGGCGAACACAGAAGATGCGAAGAGATATTCCACATGAACGAGGTGGGCAGGAAAGAAGGAAGGACCGCAGCGAACTAGCTTGGATTTACCAATGTCACTCACTGCTCCACCTTCAAGTGTATTTAGCGACAGAATGTTAAGCCAAGCAGGAAATATTTCTACAAGTAAAAGGAATCGTCTTACTCCAACACTAGCTGATCAGCTCCTGTTTTTCTTCATCATATTAAGAGCATGTATAATTTTAAATATTAGAGAATGGTTACGTAAATAGCAATGCATAAGCTATTTAACTTTCCTTTAGCTGACTTTGTGCTTAACAATACAATTTAAAATTTTCTCAAAAAAATTTCTAAGTTCAAACTCTCTATACAGTAACGATAACAGCTGGTACATGCACATTTATATAGTATATATATATATATATACTAATACTATATATATATATATATATATTTATATAATATATATTATATATTTATTATATATATATATATATATATTATATAATATAATAATATAGTATTATATGGTTTTCAAATATCCCTTTTTTTAAATTTAAAACTTTATTTAATATAAAGGGTAAGGCATATATATCATAATTTTTTAGTCTTTTGGTCAGATTTGGCATGTAGTTTAAAAGTTCTTTTTCCAATTCCATTTACCTATTTCTGTATTGCATTTTTTAAAGCTAGATTTATCAAAAGTTTATTTTTTGTTAGGGGTTGTCATTTTGGATATCAAAACCCTTTTAAGTTTTTTATCAAAATAATTAGTCAATTTAGGAAATGGTGTCATATTAGGCCTATTCATTTATATATATTATTAGTAGTTATAATTTTTTATTAGTTTGACTTAATATTATCACTACAACAATAATTAACACATACCTGAAATTTTTTACCACATTTTTTCTTGACATAAGTTTCTTCTAAAATAAATTTCATTTCATTAATGTCTCCATTATTACTTTTCAATGAATCTTAACTAATTTTTATTTTCAAAACTGGGGTTCGCGATATTCAGTATAGGTCTCCCGGCCGGAGAAAGCCGGAAGACTGTAGTGGTCTCCCGGCCGGAGCCGGAGATACTTTAGAAAAGGCCGGAACTCCGGCCAAGCCGGAGCCGGAGCGGAGATTCGGTGCATCCCTAAATTTATATACTTATATATTATATATATAATATATATATATATATATATATTATATATATATATATAATATATATAATATAGTATATAATAATATATACTATATATATAATAATATATTATATATATATAGTATAATATATATACTATACTATATATATATATATGTGTGTGTGTGTATATAGTATATAATATAATATATATATATATATATATATAGTATATATATAGATGTATATATCCATATTATAGAATATATCGATATATATATTCATATATATATGAATATATATATATTTATATATATATATTATATATTTTAGATATTTACTGACAATAATATAAAATTCACAGAAATTTTTTTATTGCCTTTCAGCTACTCTTCGATTGAAAATATGAGAAAACCATATCAAGCATCTAAATAAATCAATAATAAAATATATTTTTTAATATATTTTATGGATGATTTTTTTATGGTTTAAACCATTGTATTTTTTTATGTGGTTTAAACCATGTTTTAAACCAGGTTTAAAACAAATGTTTTAAACCATCCCACCCCTTATATAATATATATATATATATATATTATATATATATATATATATTATGATATATATAATAGTAATATATATAATATATATATATACTATATATATATATATAATAATATATATAATATTAGTATATTTTATTATTATTATTATATTTTATTATATTTATATATTATTATTTTATTTATTATTATATTATTATTATTATTATTATTTATTATATTATTATTATTTTATTATAATTATTTTTTCTATTATTATTATTAATTATTATTATTATTTATTACAATCTGTCGCGAAAGATAGCACTACCTGTTCAAGGTGATATACGGAGAACGACGCCTATCCTAAACCGACAGCAAGCGCATTGCTTAAATATAGATATGCGGGAAAATAAGTTAACATGTCGTTTTCGAAGTCAGGAGGTATTCCTTTGTAATTTGGACCGAAATTTGTTACCATTGGATAATATAGAATTAAAACTGATAAAAAATGTAACAATTCAACCTGGTTATGTTAATACTGTGGAATTGACTTGGCCAGAGGAGATTACAAAACCATATTTATATAGTACAGAGAGAAAAGATTATGAGTTAGATAAGAAAGGACTATTAGTTTCTAATACTGTTAATAAGGGTTCAGAAACGTTAGTGAGTATTATTAATTTAAGTGATGAAGCTGTTCATATACAATCGGGAACGGTTATTGCTAAAGCCGTAGAATTGATAGAGATAGGAAATAAATTGGTAGAAATTGGAGATATAAGTGAAGTGGAGACAGACCAACATATTGAACAAGAATTGTCTTTGGAAGAGAGATTCCAGTTAGATCAAACTGATTTGACACAGGAACAAAAGGGAAAAGTTAAAGAAGTTTTGAGTCAGTTTAAGGATATTATCAGCAAAGATGAAAATGATGTAGGGTATACAGATAGGGTAGCTCACCATATACAGTTAACAGATGACGAACCTATTAAACAAAAAGTACGACGGTTCAATCCTAAAATTCAGGCCATGGTTGACGAGGAATTGACTGGATTAGAAGAACAAAAGATAATACAACCATCGAAGAGTCCGTGGAGTAGTCCATTAGTTCCTGTCATAAAAAAGAATGGAAAGATCCGTGTCTGTATTGATTATAGGGCTCTCAACCAAAAAACAGTAAAAGATAGTTTCCCATTACCAGTTGCAGCTGACTATATTTATAATCTAAAAGGATCAGTGTATTTTTCACTGCTAGACATGACCAAGGGTTACTATAATGTACCCATGGACGAAGAATCAAGACCGTTAACTGCCTTTTCAACTGCAACTAAACATCTGGAGTTCGTACGTTTGCCTTTTGGTCTCAGCAACTCGCCAGCCACATTCCAGCGTCTTGTTAATCTGATGTTAAAGGGGTTTGATTGGACTCAAGTAATCGCTTACTTAGATGATATTTTGGTATTGGGGCGTGATTTTGAGGATCATCTGAAGAACTTGACAAATGTATTGGTAAGATTACGGGAATATAACTTGAAAATAAAACCCGAGAAATGCAACATTTTCAGAAGAGCTATAAAATTTTTGGGTCAGGAGGTTAGTTCAGAGGGACTATTACCCCTAAAGGAATATATAACAGCAATTCAACAAGCAACAGTTCCAAAGACTATCAAACAATTGCAGAGCTTTCTCGGAAGTGTCAATTATTATAGGAGGCATATTTCCAATGCTGCGCAACTAATGAAACCGCTGTCCCGATTAACATCTGGTAAAAGTATCAAATGGACGACTGAGTGCCAGTATAGTTTTGAACAACTGAAAGAAGCAATGACAAAAGCACCTGTGTTATCATTTCCGGACTACGAGAGTTCAAAACCATTAGAATTGTATGTTGATGCATCAGGAATAGGTGCAGGAGCATGTTTGAAACAGCAACAAGATGGGATTAGTAAAGTAATAGCTTATGCTTCAATTTGCTTTAGCGGAGCACAATTGAGTTACAGTACACTAGAAAAAGAGTTAGCCGCCCTCAGATGGGGAGTAAAAACGTTTAGAGTATTTTTGCGGTGTCGAAAGTTCATCATCTGGTCAGACCACCAACCTTTGACATATTTACACAACATGGCAGGTGTAAATTCTAGAATCGCCAGGACTTTGGCCGATTTAGCGGAATATGATTTCGAGATTCGGTATATTCCTGGGAGATTCAATTGTATTAGTGATTTTCTGTCAAGGTGTGGAATGAGTGAAGCCATGGATGCAGTAGCTCCCGAAATGGAACAAGATACAACACCTTTGGGATTTAGAGTATAGGACATCCCTGGAGGAGGAAACTCGCTATTCCAGGCGATAGCCTTGCATCTGTTTGGTAGCGTAGAAACACATAAAGCAGTCAGAGAAAAAGCGGTTAATAGAGTGCAAAGTGATATCAGTGAATTTGGACTAAATGATAACAAACAGCAAAGACAACAGTTGAAGCGCATGAGTATTATGCATACATTAATTTGTATTTTATTATTTTATATGATTATTATGTGTAACTATGATATGATGTGATTCTGCTCATGTAATATATTAGCATATTATTATATATTGATGTATGTTTGTTCTATAATGGTGATATAATTAATAAATTAGATTATATTCAATATGGATTATCACGACATGTATATCCTATAATAATTTCTCAAATTATTATTTATTAATGTTCGGTTGTAATGAACAAGAGTTACCCATTTGTTATTTGCAATGAATTATTATT
This sequence comes from Trachelipus rathkii, assembly GCA_015478945.1. Taxonomy (NCBI): domain Eukaryota; kingdom Metazoa; phylum Arthropoda; class Malacostraca; order Isopoda; family Trachelipodidae; genus Trachelipus; species Trachelipus rathkii. The sequence continues at coordinate 36,624 of JABUQX010047003.1, forward strand.
ATAATTCACGTTGAAATACAAACCTTTTTAAATTTTTTCGATACGGATGGTGAGAAATCGTCATTTTAATCTTTTCTGTATCAACCATATGTAAATACAATGTAGGTTACATAATATATTATGTATGATGGTTCCATCAGTAGAGTATTTATTGTTATGATATATGATTTAAATTGATAGTAGATAGACAGATATATAATATAGTTATTAGGATAGAGATACTCCCAACGTAAATTTTATACTATGTGATTCGAATCTTATTTACTGAGCTGAGATCGAATGAAATGAATGAGTTAGTAGGATGAAGTTTTAAGTGTTAGAAACCAAGAAGAAGATAATGATAAGGATAGTTAATGTATACTAAATGTGACACGCATAAAGTAAGATGTAGAGGAAGGACGAACAGTAAGCAATTCTAGGTATAAGAGGTTGATCCAAGTTTAAATGATTAATATATAGTTATAGTTAGAAATATAGATTTTATACTAAAAGTATGTAGTAAATGAAACACCTTAATACTAATTTGTGTCTATTGCATACAATGAGGAAAATGATTACTTATAAGCGTAACAAATCAAAACTCAGAGACATGAGAGAGTGAACGCATCTGTACCATATTAGGGAAACATTTTAGAAGGTTCTAAATATATATAGAACAAAGTAATATGAGAACAAAATACAAGAAGTAAAACAAATGATATATATTTTATTATATATATATATATATAATACTATAGTAACTGTATATTTAGGTGTAAAAATATTTGAGCAAGAAATTAAGTTTATAGTACAAGTGAATGGAGTATATTTGAGTATGAAAAATAGATAGCTAATATATAAGTCGATATACAATCGAAGTTCAGTGTATATGCTTACACTATGAATAATATTGATTTACTGCTGGATAGTGTAAATTATACTCATAAAATAAAATAATATTTATCCAATACTTAATGAGCATGATAGATATAAGTTATTGCCATAAGCTCGCCATGATATACTAAATAACCAAATATAATATTTAGTATATTAAATATATTTGTATAGTAAATTTAGCCTATAGAACTTGTTATATTAAAATGTCTAAGAATAAATAATAGGTATTTCCTCAGTACAAGATAGAAATAGACCTAACCTAAACTTGGAAATAGTAATAGCGAATAGGTAACACATTTTAATGTTTGACTTTAGATATAATACTTATATGGATATAACCTAATATATACCATGTGGTTCAAAAATCATATAATGAAAAAA
>JABUQX010047004.1:0-10000 GCA_015478945.1 Trachelipus rathkii
AACCGTGTCCCACAACGTCGAACAAGAAACTTTTCTGGTACGACCACGGACATCCAAACCAACCCCTGCAAAAGGAAAAGAGCATACAGGAAACCCTTCATCCGACCCCAAACAGAAAATCCTCTACGACAAAACGGCTCGGACGAACACACATCTCAAAAGATTAGCGTCAATCACATCTTTGAAGCGTCTACGCTGGAATAATGCTACATACCAAGACTCCTCCATGCTCTCAATGAAGACGATCCGAACGGAGACTTCAATTTGTGAATGGTACCTGGCTAAATGTGCAGAAGATGCAAGGCTTCCACACAAAATTGTCTGGAGCGATGAAGCCACCTTTAAATTAAATGGATCGATTAATCGCCATAATTGTACCTACTGGGTCCTGTAAATCCCAACCATCGTTAAAGGCTGAACACCATTTTAAAAACCTACCAGGGGGTAACTGTTGTGATGTGGGTGATTTTCAGCATTGGGCATAATCATAGGACCTTTTTTATTTTATCGGAGTCGGTACGAATGGGAAAAGGTACCTAAGACCTTGCTGTACAGGAGCTCGGGTCGTCGGTTCACAACATTGACGAGATGTTTGATGATGCATAGCGACTCCTTGATTTACTTTCAGGCAAGATGGAGCACCTCGCCAAACTAAACTAATCTTCGATTGTAAACAGAAAAGCTCACCTCGATGAAAGCATTTTCCAAACACACATTGAACGAAAGCGGTAGTATGAATTACCCTGCGCGTTCCCCAGATCTCACGGCCAATGGACTTTTTCTTATTTTAATCTTGGGAACTAACATCAAGGACAGAGTTTAATCGTTCAAAACCAAGAACATAAATGCATTGGAATGGGAAAATCGAAAGACATGTAGCGACAACATCCCTAAACGAACTGGTTTCCGCTGTAAATTTGCGACTCTCATAGTTTCGCAGCATTACAGCTTGTCTGGACATATGGCGCGTTCATCATTTTAAACATTTCGAACATGATTCTTTAAAATACATGGTTATTCCTGTAATTTCAAGTCTCTTTAACTTGTCACTATGCTTCATAAAAATAAAAGAAGTTTGTATAGTCTTTCAAAAGTGTTAGTACATTTTTTGAGACACCCTATATATATAATAGTATATAAATTATAATAATATATATATAATTATAATATATATTATATATTATATAATATAATATATATAATATATTAATATATATAAATACTATATTATCGAAAAAGTAATTATAATAATTTTTTTAACTTTTTTTAATACTTTTTTGAAAACTGAAAAAGTATTATTACTGTGAAATTTTTAATAGCTGTTTTATAATAAAAAAAAAAGATACCATTTGCATTATAAATTACGTATACACTTGTTTCCGACAACAGAAATATATGTTTTCAATTGTTACGCACTGCATTTTATGTCTTTAAACGATACTCTATTCACTCTTACCGGTATAAGCCATTTGGAGATTTAGATCATTGGAAAAGTGGTTTATTTTTTTTATTCTCAAAAGCAAAAGCGGCGAAAAAAAAAAATAGTTGAAAACAAAAAAAAAAAAGTTTACTGTAACTTAAAGCCACTAAGCCTTTAAGTCAAGTAGTCGAAATTTTTGGAATTTGACCTGCGGAGTCGGAGTCGGAGTCGGAGGTCGGAAAAAAAGTCGAAATTTATTGTTTAAGTTGGAGTCGGAGTCGATCGGAGTTAAAATTTGTTTTAAAGTGGAAGTCGGAGTCGGATCGGAAGTCGAAAATCCAAAATTTGAAATTCTAAAGAGTCGGCCGGAATCGGCAGTCGTGAGTCGGAAAAAATTTATTTTACACATCAGCAGCCCTGAACACTTAAAAAGCTAAGTTTAGTTACTCTAATGAGTTGCGCCAATAAAAAAGTGTTTTTTTTTAAACATTGTCTCATTGAGATCTGATCAGAGTTAACATAAATTTATAAAAATTTTTGCAAATAATTTTCTATCTTTTTAATTTTTAAACTTTAACAATGAATACCCTATCGTGAAAACCGCAAAGATGTAAAGGTGCCCGGGTCTGTCGGTCCCTAATTGTGCGACGAGGTAGTGCACTGTTCCCCAATGACCCAAGCCCCCTAAAAAACACCCCCCCAAAAATATTGAAATTCTTCCGATAATTAATAAAATGTCCACTGATTCCAAAAATGTGTCCAAAATTTGTTGAGTGGTATGTATAGCACGTGTTATTTTTTCTAAGTTACATGCAGGGTATCTTGTAAAGTCTTACCAAAAAAGCTTAAAATTATAATCTTTGATTTAAAAGTGATCCAATTTCAATATTCTATTCAATTCTAAGGTCTTTTTTTCACTTTCGAGTTACATGGTAATATGAAATACATAGTGATTCGCACTCTTAAAGCTCATTTTCAAAACATATTTGCAGAGTCCAGAGTTAATAGCAAACTATTTCAGGATCATCATTAGTGGCTGATGTAATAGTCAATTATGTAAATTGTTTTTTTTTTTTTTTTAAGTGTGATTAGTCTTCCGAGCACTTTGCATGATGGATTGTTCACTCGCAATCATTGCCTGTGTTGTAATTAATCTTATAATTTGGGGACTGAACTTCAAAAACAAGAAAACAACAATTAAACTTCACATCAAGCTAAATGAGTGTATCGATATTCCTGAGTCCACTACGTTTTATTCTTGTGGTTTAATAATTAATATTATTAATTTCTGTTGTTGAAAGCTTTTTCTTTTAACTTGTACTTTTTTCAAGTATCTTGCATAATAGCTTCGGAGTTGATTTAGATGATAGTGGGAGGCTTCATCATTCGATCCCCCTAAACATAGTTTCCAACTTTCCGTGGATATAGAAGATTAACCCATTTTACAGACGTGTACCCCTAACATTTGTTAATATTAAAATGAAAGAAGAAAAAAATGTTTGAAATAGATAAGTTCTAAATTAATGATATTGATTCAAACATTGTATTTTTAAATTATTATTATTTATTAAAATTGGCAGAATGTTCTTCATATGGCATTATATGTGCGATATTAATTAATTTATATTTATATATCTAATATTATAAAAATATGAATAAAACAAACAATAACTATTTATTGTAGATATATTTCTTACAAATATATAAATGTTTAAATATATAATATAATATATATATATGAGAGAGGAGAGAGAGAGGAGAAGAGGAGAGAGAGAGAAGAGAGAGAGAAGAGAAAGGAGAGACGAGAGACGAGAGAGAGAGAGGAGATGAGAGAGAGAGAGAGAGAGAGGGAGACGAAAGAGAGAATGAGAATGATAGAGAGAGAGAGAGAGCTAATAAGTATTTTCATAATATTGGTCATATTATGGGATCCAATTTACGACAGTCGCAAAATCATTTATGATGAAGATTGGTAAGAATCTGGAGATGAAAACGCTTAAATTTCCAATCCAATCGCAATCAGAAAGAAAGCGCATGCAGTAAACTTTTGATCTAAATTGAGTTATTATTAGTGTCAAGAGTCCTGAAAGAATTGCCATGGGATTTACGAGATTGGAAATATTTTTAATAGATTATTGAGATTATCTTTCCATGAGAATTTACGTGTGCATCATATTATGTTTCAGATTGATGGAATTTTTAAATTTCAATAATTTTTTTTATCAATAATTAATTTTAAATGAAATTACCGTGGAACCGATACTGATTTCTTCATAGATGGAAGTTTTAATTTGTCCTCATTTTTAACCTTTATCATACTTTTCATTTCCCCAGCCTTTGGACAGAGGAAAGATATTTACTGAAAAGTTTCTGGAGAGTGCGAAAGAAAATGGGGTATAAGTGTTATACATTGGCGTAATGGATAAGTGGGGGGCATTGACAACCTGGCAAGGCTATGTCTCCTGACCCATCCCTTCTCCAATTACACTTATTTAATAGATGATTCATCTGCTGGGGAAATGTCACATATAAGTTTAAATGATTCCCATTTTATTTAAAACCGTATTTCTTTTTTTCCCACTTTGCTTAAAAAAGAAAAAAATATTCTTCATTATTATTATGATCAGTTTGTAATTATTATAGTTGTGGAATTAGGTCTAAAAAATTAGAGCCAAACTCTGAAAAATAGGTAAGTAAGGAAGGAATAAAAAATATTGACTGAAAAAAATAATTTTTATTAAAAAAATATAAAAAAAAATTTTCTTTCCTTTTTAGATCTATCTTGAATAAAGAAATATCTCTTTGGATAATATATATATAATATATATATAATATATATATCATTAATAATATTATAATATATTATATATATATATATATATATATATATATATAATTATATAAATCATATAATATATAGTATATATATATTATATTGTTAAGGGCAAATTAATATGTAAACAATTTTAAGACAATAAAATAATAATATAATTATAATAAAATTATAATCAATTTGGAATGAATATGTTATATATTATATATAATATATATATATATATATAATATATAATATATATATAAATATATATAATATATATATATATATATATATATACTATATATATATATATATATATCAGAGGTGGGGCACCCGCAACTTTTTTTTTAGTCCGCAATTCGCAATTCCGCTATTTTTGTGGGGCATTCCGCAGTTCGCAATTCCGCAACTTTTTTTCTGCTTCGCCAGTCCGCTATCGCAATTCCGCAATTTCGCAACTTTTTCTTTTTCGCCAGTCCGCTATCGAAATTCCGCAATTCCGCAACTTTTTTTGCTTCGCCAGTCAGCTATCGCAAATTAGCTAATTCTATCGCTAATAATTATTTTTCACTACTGAAGTCTACCGCAGTCCGCTAACTCTTTATTGGCGGTTAAAAACATAATTTCCGATAAAATTACCTTACAATTTATATATTTTTTTTAAATTTTTTACACTTTAATTTATTTTTTTATATAACAATTAAAAAGCTTTATAGCAATGACTTTTTTTTTTTTTTTTTTTTTTTACATGATACCACCACTCAAGGGCAATGCCCTTTTAGTATATATATAAATATATATATATATAATATAATATATTTATATAATATAATATATAGTATATATATATATATAGTAATATAAGATATTATATATATATATAATATATATAAAATATTATATATAATATGTTATATATATCATCCACTTTCTTCCCAAGACTGGGGTAAAGTGCGTAACATGCACCGAGAAAAGAAAAGTAGTGAAGAACATGGACAAAGAAGAAAAAGAAAGTTCCAGCCTTACCGCCCCTTTTATACCTATTTAGGAGAACTCGTCGATAGCTTCAGAAAATCCAGCCCTAGAGACATCACGGAACCGCGACATCATCTCGTCAATGTGGGGTTTCATCTTTGGCCCAGGTGGGCCCAACCTTACCCCCTTACCAAAACCCGTCATTTCACTTCCTATTAGCACCTTTCTTTCACCTCTGACAAACTTACATTTCTCTCCCTCCAGACATTCCTTTACGGACTCAGTCAACTTTTTGTTCGGTTCCCAGCCGGTCGATTCAACAAACACACACACACAACACACACACACACACACACACACACACACACACACACCACTATAACCACCCGCTTAACAAACGACTTGTCATCCATCTTTCCACCATGACCAAACCAGCTCAACCGTCTTTCATTTATTTTCTCATTTATCCTTTTCTTCACACAACACAACTCTCTAATTACGTTCCATTCCTCATTTTATTCAATTCTTCGCGCCCACCTAACACGTCCTTTAAAGATTGTTCCATCAACATATTTTACGTTCAGAATCATACCTCTGTATTCCAGACCATAGTCTTCACATACGATGCATTAATACTCGCCGGGTTAACAACAATACGCCGTCATGTAAGAATCTAGTGCCACTCAAAACTTAGTTCCCCTTACATCCACCAACGAATTTAATTGCACCAGCCACCTTCCTGCCTTTCACAACTTTCCATACTACACTCTGCATCATCTTATCTCCCTTTCATCCAAAACAGTAGATTTCCTAAATATTTAAAATCAGACCCACTTGTTTCCAGTTGGCTTACCCATCTAACGTTTGACTCACACCCCGAGACTTTCCTCACTCACAACCCCTAACGCTCCCTCTTATCTACACTAAACATCCTTTACTCGCATCCAACCGAAATCTCAATCTACCAATTCATCTCAAACTCTCTTCAGATTCACCACACAATGCCAATTAAATCATCCGCATATAATAGGTTGGGCACCTTCCCACTCTTTCCATTCTCCATTCATTCTAACACATCTTCCCTGCCACCCAACCTCAATTTTTTCATAAACCCAATCCATATACAAATGAATAACCAAGGAGACTAACACATCCCTGCTTCACTCCGCTATTAATATAAACCAATCACTTTATTCTTGTTAACGCTTCACTATCGTGCAGTACATACTTTTGATCCATTCAGAAGCCCTACCACCAACACCATATAACACTAAAACCTGCCATAGAGCTCTTCCCCTATTGAGTCCTATCATACGCCTGTTCAAATTCATAAAACCTAAATACAAATTTATTCTTTCTTCTCCCCATTTTCTCATTCATTTGTTTTAATGTAAATATTTGATCCACACATCCTCTACAATTCCAAACGCACCTTGTTCTTTACCAATCAGATCTTCAGTCACTCGACGGCGCACTCTTCGACCAAAATACCAGCATATATCTTCCCTACAAACACTCAATAAAACTAATTCCCTATAATTCCTACAGTTTACCTTTCTCCCTTACCTTATATAAGGGTACTATTACTGCTCTTCTCCAATCCCTCGGAACTATACCCTCCATATCCGCTTTTGTTGCACAATTTCCAAATCCATTTAATTCACCATTCTCAACTCCGTTCTTGCTCATTTCACCAGCAATTTCATCTATACCTACAGGGATTTACCATTCTTCAACTGTTCCACTCTCACCCCATACCTCCTCCTTATTAATTGACCCTCATCCCAAAAATAGTCCAATTCCTTCCTGCACCATCAAACTCAGCACACATTCACTATCACCTCTTCATTTTTGCCAATGTTATGCATACAGATTTTCGAAGTTTTCCTTCGACACTCCCCTCACATTCCGGTCATTAGTTACGAAAAGGCACCATCCCTCATTTATTCTGAGCATGTTCCTCTTATTTTCATTCTTAACCTTTCACGCTTCCTTCCAGAAGAGCTTCCTATTCCCTTGTAAGTCCCCATTCATCCTCCTTCCAAACTGTTCAGTTATCTCTTTTTTTCCCTCTTACGTATGCAGCTTTTATATTTCTTTTTTCCTCCTTATTTTCCAAAACATCTTTCCTTTTTGAAACTTCTTCGATATATATATAATAATAATATATATTTATATATTAGAATATATATATATATATATATATATATATATATATATTATAAGATATATATATATATATATATATATTATATATATATATAATATATATATATAATATATATGTGTATATATTATATAATATATATATATATAATATATATATATATATATATATATATATATATTATATATATAATATATATATATATATATATAATATATATATTATATATATATATTTATATATAGATATTAATCTAGAAACAACTCCCAGAAAGGGTGTTCGCCTTTCAGTTGGACTGATATATTCTACATCTGGCTGTAAACTCTTACCACTAGCTACGTTTTTAATAAACATCTCAGGGCAGATGGTCTCCGGACGCCAGTCCTCGGAGTTAAACCACTCACAGTAGGGATTTTCGTCCTTTCAGTAGAAACTTAGGCATCTTCTTCATTAGGCTCAAAAACTTCGTTCTCCAGAGCTCTCCAGAGAATCGTGCTTCTTGGCTGTGCCAAAGGGTGGAGAAGGAGGAGGAGGAGGATTAGGAGGAGGAGGATTATTATCAAAATTTGATTCATATAGTACTATATATATATTATATATAGACATATATAGATATATATATATATATATAATATATATATATAGATATTATATATTGATATATATATATTATATAATACTATATATAATAATATTATATATAGCAAGGCACAGAAGTATATATTACCAACCTAATTGTAATACTAGTTGAGTCATTGCTGGTTGTTCTTCCTCTACCTCCTCTTCCTTTTACTCCATCTGGCACAGGCACTTCAAATTCAAGAGGTGCATATTTCAATTCAGAAACACCAGCTTCTCAAAATTCTCATCAGTCAGGAATGACCTCTTGGCCTGAGAACATTAGAGCCCAAACTGAACAATTTCTCCACAACCGCGGAAAGGGGGACAGGGGTATTGTACTTGATAAAGAGGTCCAACCAGACTTCTCTGTGCTGCTGAGGAATAGGTATACAGACAGTGGGGTGGTCCTCTTCACCTTCAGCTTGTTCCAAATCTCTAAAGCCTTCTTCAAGTCCTCCTCATGGTGGTCGATAGCCAGAGGCTGGTTGTCATTCGCCTTCATGTAATGAAAGGGGTCGTTTTCCACCTGCTCCTGCTCTTGGGCAGCACCATCGTTGTCGTGACCAGGAGTCACGTTTATCAGCACCTCACTGATAACCCTCTTCCTGATGGTCTCCTTCAAGTCCTCATTCAGGAACTCAACGACTGGAAGTTTGAAATGGGGGGCGGAGGGCGTGTGTCAAATCAGCAGGTCTATGTCCACAAACAGGTGCTCCCACCCCCCCTTGAAGGACACCATATAGTAAATAGGATATATATATATATATATATATATTATATATATATATATATAATACTATTATATTATAATATATATATATATATAGATATATATATATATATTATATACCGATATCTATATATTTAATATATATATATATATTATATATTATATATATATATATATATAAGTACGCTATATATATATATATATAGTATCATATAGTATATATATATATATAATATAATATATATATATATAATATAAATATATATAAATTGTATATATATTATATTATATATATTAAGTATATATATATATTATATATATATATATATTATAATATATATATATATATTATAATATATATATATATATATATATATATATATATATAAATAATATAATATATATATATTTAAGTTATGACCAAAAAATTTTTTAGCCTGTATGTAGAAATCAATCGAACTTTTATGAATTAATGACAATAATGTCAGAAAATGACAATTATTTCGTTCAATTCATAAAAAATATTCCGTACCAATGACAATGAAATTCTGAAAACTTAAGTTACAGTTCATCACAATTCAAAAAATGTATTTAGTGCAATAAGCTTTCAGATTCAAATATTATCATGTTTTGCATCTTTGTACAGTTCTTCCATTAAATTTCACCCCTCATGTTCGGACAGATATTTCGTCTGTGGTATATTCTACAACGGATCTGCAACATTCCAGTGTAGTTTCAAAGCAACTTCATGGCTGCAGAAGCAAATTTAATTCGGAAAAGAGCGCTATCCATCATATTCTGAGTGAATCTGTTGATTACGGGGACAGACAGAAGAGCGAAGTTAAACATTTTGGTTTAGAATACAGGCTTCTTGCCATGAAATATTGAGAGAAAGCGCACGGGTTTTCCAGTGAAATTCGTCCATTTGATAAGGAGAAGTACGAAATAATAGCAATTAAAGCACTGTGAATTCCAATTCTGTGGGCAATGGTGAAGAGGACGGTAAATTCATCCAATGAATTAACTGTACGCCACTAGTTTCTTAAGGAAAATGAATGCTCTACATAAAACTCATACAGAAATTTAAAATCATCTCGCCAACCTGAATTTTGAATAGTTATCATTTCACTCTCTTGCTTGTAGGACTGCTGCAAGATATCGTATTGTTTTATCATCTCGTCCACGAGTTCATAGTTGAGAGTTGGTTTGGTAGAAGAAATTGGATTAAAGAAGTCTAACACATGCTTTAAGATTCTATCAAAAATATGA
>JABUQX010047004.1:15000-38251 GCA_015478945.1 Trachelipus rathkii
TGAAGAGGTGATGCAATCGTTTAAAAGTAAAAAAGAGACTTGGTTGAATGTGCTTAAAGGCAATGGTGAATCTCAAAAGAAAGATGTATGGAAAAATTGGAAATATATAAAGAGGAAAAAGGAAGACTAAAAGTTGCATATTTAGGAGTAAAAAAGAGGCAAAATGAACAGTTTAGAAGGAGGATGAATGTGATATTACAAGGGAACAGGAAGCTCTTCTGGAAGGAAGTACGAACGGTTGAGAAAGAGAGTAAGGGGAATCTTTATATAGTAATGAATAGGGATGGCACTTTCCTGACTGATGAAATGGATGTGAGGAGAGTGTGGAAGAGCCCTTCGAAATTCGGAATATTATCAGTAATGAAGAGGTGATAGTGAATGTGTGTGAGTTTGATAGTGTTAGAAGAAATATGTATTTTGGAGATATGGTAGTTTGGAGCGAGGAGGTAATAGGTAGAGTGAGAAAGTTTAAAAATAGTAAATTCGCAGGTATAGATGGAATTGCTGGTGAAACAATCAACAATGGAGGCTAGATTGTGATTGACTGGAGATGGAAGATGTGCAAGAAAGCGTTTATGGAAGGTATATTTCCGAAGGATTGGAGGAGAGCATTAAAAAGTGGCCTTAAATGAGAAAAAGTTAATTGTAGAAACTATAGGGTAATTAGTTTATTGAGTGTTGTGGGGAAGATATATATATATATATATATAATATATATATATTATATATATATATATATATATATATATAATATATATATATTAATATATAATATATATAGTATATATATAATATAGTATATATATATAAATATATGTTATTTTGTTCGAAAGAGAGCTTCTAGTGACTGAGAGACTGATCGACGAAGAACAAGGCGCATTTAGAAAAGGTAGAGATCAGGTAGATCAAATCTTCACATTGAAACAAATGATTGAGAAAATGAGAGAGATGAGGAATAAATTGTATTTAGGGTTTATGGATTTGCAACATACACATGATAGGATTAATAGGGAAGCTCTATGGCTGGTGTTAGTGATATATTGTGTTGTTGGTAGGCTTCTGAATGGAATCAAAATATGTATGACAATAGTGAAGCGTGTGTAAGAATAAATGGAGTTGAAAGTAATTGGTTTAATATTAATAGCGGAGTGAGATAGGGATGTGTTATGTCTCCTTGGTTATTCAATTTGTATATGGATGGGGTTATGAAAGAATTGGAGGTAAGGGTGGCAGGGGAAGGTGTTAGAATGATGGATAATGGAAGTGAGTGAAAGGTGTCATACCTTTTATATGTGGATGATTTGGTTTTGTATAGCGAATCTGAAAGAGTTTGAGAGGATTGGTAGAGGGGTTTATCAGGGTGTGCTAAAGTAAGGGTTTGAAAGTAAATGTAGATAAGAGAAACGTTATGGTAGTGAGTGAGGAGAGTCCGTGGTGTGAAGTTATGTTAGATGGTGAGCAAATGGAACAAGTGTCTGAGTTTAAATATATATGATATATGTTAGATGAAAATGGAACAGATGCTGCAGAGTGTAGTAGGAAAGTTGTGAATGGTAGGAAGGTGACTGGTGCAATTGAATCCTTGGTGGATGTAAAGGGGCTACGTTTTGAGTGCGCGCTTTGCATAAAGGTATGTTGTTACCTGTTTTAATGTATAGTAGTGAAACTATGGTCTAGAATAAGAGGCATAAATCTATGTTACAATGTGTTCAGATGGACAATCTTTGGGGCGTGTTAGGTGTGAGAAGAATTAATTAAATGAGGAATGAACGCATTTGAGAGTTGCGTGGTGTGAAGAAAGGAGTAAATGAGAGAATCAACTAAAGTACATTGAGATGGTTTGGTCATATGGAAGGGATGGATGATAGTCGGTTGTATAGTGGTGAGTGTGCTGAGAATCGACCGGCTGGGAGACTGAAGAAAAAGTGGATTGATTCAGAAAAGGAATGCCTGAAGGAGAGGAATGTGAGTTTGGCAGAGACGAGAAGAAAGGGGCAAAATAGGAGTGAATGGCAGGGTTTTCTGAGTGGGTATGGTTGTGGGTCTAGCCCAGGTGACCTATATTGACGAAATGCCACAGTAAGGGTTCGTCGCAGTCTTGTGAAAACCCAGGGTATATTTTTCTGACTGCGACGAGTTCTCACTTAAGGGTATAAAAGGGAAGGTTATATTATATATATATATATATATATATATATATATATATATATATTAATATATATATATATATATATATATAATATATATATATATATATATATATATATATATATATATATAGGTATATATATATATATATATATATATTATATATATATATATATATATATATATATATATATATAATATATATATATAAATTTATATATATATATATATATATATATATATATATATATATATATATTATATATAATATATAATATAGGTATAATATATATATATATATATATATATATATATATATATATATATATATATATATATATATATTATATATATATATATAATATTATAATATATTTATAATATATATATATATATATTATATATATATATATATTGTATGATATACCCACAACTATGGCCTTAAAAGGTTGCAAAGGGCCTTAAAGGTCAGTCTGTTACGAATCCCTGTTTTAGGATTTCCGAATTTTATTAATAATTAGCTTATGTAAGAGTTCTACTTCATTACCTTCATTAATTGGTCCTTCACTCTTAATGGTAATTAGTTCGTTGACCAAATTATTTCCAAATGTACGGCGTAAGTCCATCATTAAAACGGAAATATGAAAAATGGATTTCCGAACTTTGGCTTTGCAAATGGGTAATGATGAAAAAGCTACGTAAAATTTTTCTATATCTGGAAACGTAATCTTCATATCTTTGTGGGTATTAAACAGTTTGAGTATTTGGAATATAGAAAATTCTGTAGTATTAAATTGGTTTTGAATATAGTTTCCAAAACAGGATAGTCTATATGTAAAGTTTTCTTTAGGTACCGAAATAAAATTTTGTAAAAGAATCAAAATTCTGCCCAAACACATTCTATCAAACATGGATATCAGATTCATTTCGCCTAAGTTTGCCAATCTTTTAGACGTAAATAAGAAGGATAATTCTTTAAAATGTCCAATTCCATTGTAGTATACTGTATTTAAAATTTCTGATAGATATAGAACAATATGTTGTATCGTATTTTGAAAGGTATAAAGATTTTCATTATTTTTAAGACGCTTAGAGAAAATGCAAAGAAATTCCCTTAGTTTACTTCTGTAGCAGGATAAGTAACTAGTATTATATTCGACAATGAGTGAAGTATTATATTCGACAATGAGTGATATTACATTCATAATTTCAGAAAACAAAGGATTAGAATCAAGAGTATATTTTTTACAATAATAAACTGAGGCACTAAAATTATGGTTAAAATTATTATCAAGAAGATTTTGCAAACTTTTAAAATTGTTACGAATGAAATCATACGTTTGTATATTTCGCCAATTTGCAGATTTAAGAATAGAACTTTGGTTAATAGATTCAAAGGCAAATGGAGATTTTTTGTATACCAGTGAAAGATGGCTTACAAATTTTTCGTAAGCTGCAATGTTATCATTTTTTCTAATCCACAAAAAAAATTCTTCAATATCTGGCAACAGTAATGGCAAGGTATCTTCATAAATATGTTCAGATTTTTTAGGTGGTAAAATATTTACTTCCAATTTTTCTTTGAAAAACGTTAAATAATCTGGAGAAAATCCATTTATTCTCATAAAATTATCCCAAAAATTATCTGAAATATCTTCTGACAATTTAGTTATTACCCTTTCACTAGGATTATTCTCTTTGTCACAATATTTTATTATCAAAATGTCTCTGCGAAAATCAAATGCGAAACTAATCCCTCGATGCATGTGATTTTTAATTTCATTTAAAACAGATTCTGCAATCGTAGAAGCAATGACTTTTATCAGAAAATCAATGTCATTCTCACTAATTAAATTTCCTGTAATATCAATGACCGTGTTTGTTATAGTATGATAAAGTAGTTTTTTTGAATGAAGTGCTTCAGATATGTCTTTTAATAAAAAATACGTCTTTTGAAATACATGAAAGTTTGAAAAATTTACAAGAAAATTGTGATGATGAGAAGTTCCATGACTTCTTAAATGTTTTGCAACATGAAACATATCTGCGGAGCATTTGATTTCACTTATTACTAATGGTTTAATATCACTTACTGAACAAATTTTGCAACTTAGAATTCTAGAACCCTCATGTAGAACTGTCCATGGATATTTTTTTGTCCATTTTTCATAACACTGAAGAATTGTGGAATTAAGTGAATCGGCATCAGTGAGAGATTTTTCTTTTTCTTTAGAGGTGTGAGATATATTATCTTTTGAAGGAATTGCGGTGCTTTGATTAAGGCGTTCAGAAGAATCTAAATCATCATTACTATTATTTGTTAACCCTCCGTTAATGGAATTTGTGCGACAAGATTTGCTTTGGAAATCGCATGATATTATCTCTAAATCTAGTTCACCGTGATAATTAATGTTTTGATCACGATTTCCAAAGAAAAACTCTTTTGAAGAATCATTCACCAAATCAAAAATTTCTGAATCCATCATAAGATTGTCGTCATTCTTGTTCATATTAACTCTTTCACTTAAATGTTTTGATAAACTTCCATCTTTGTAGTAATCAGTAAAAAACTGATTCTCATTTTCAACATTAGAGAAGAAAAATTGATCAGTCTCCATTATCTCAACACTATCTTGAATATCTTCTAAATCATCAAAATTTGAGCAAACTGCAAAAGATAAAAATGTTAAGAAAGTTAATGGTGTTATATTTTAATAAAAAGGAATATTAATTTTTAAACAAATTGTTCTTGTAATAATATTTGTGGCGTTTAGTACTACAATATGGAATCATTAAAAATCAAAATGAGAGTGGCAGAGGAAGTTTAAAAGATAATAAATATTAATCATATTTTCTTTTCATATTGCAGATTCCTATTTCTCGTACTAAAAGTCTCAATATATTACTGGATAGATTTAAAATATAAATATAATACTTTGTATTCAATCTTGAACTACATTAGAACAAATACTCTCAAAATTAAATATTAAATATCGATAATATATATATATATAATATATACATATATTATAATATATATATATAATATATATATATATATATATATATATAATATATATATATAATATATTATATATATATATATATTATATATATATATATATATATATATATATTATATATATAAAACAGATAAACACCACCGCTCACGGGCTGAGCCCTAATCTAGGAGTGGGGTGTATACTCATTAACGTCTGAGCAGAACGAAGCCAAGCCCAAGGAGAGAAAGCTCACATTTTCTCCCACCCGACCAGTTGTGAACCTGGGACCTCTCGTCTTTGTTTGGTGAAGTACCTCTACCAGCTGAGCTTATCGGGCGCTTTATAAATAAATAAATAAATGGTAATATATATATATATATATATATATATATATATATATATATATATATATATATTATATTATTATATATATATCAATTATTATTATTTATTATTATTATATTTTATTATTATTTATTATTATTATTATTATTATTACTCTATATCTATATTTCACAAAAAATCACTATACTTTCACTATTGTATAATCACTAAATATTAATTATTATTTATTATTAATCATTTATTATTATTATTATTATTTATTATTATTATTATTATTATTATTATTAATTAATTATTATTATTATTATTATTTATTATTATTATTTTACTATTATTATTATTAATCAAAGTGTTCTGCATATTAAATATATATATATATATATATATATATATATAATATATATATATATATATTATATATATATATATATATATATATATATATATATATATATATATATATAATATATATATATATATATATAAAGTTCGCAGCTCACGGGCATTGTTCTATTCTAGACAATTGGCACATAGGATCTAAACGAGTGATCGAGCTCTGGCCCTTTGCCACACGACGCAATCGCTCTACCGTTGAGCCATAAGCTTAAGTAGATCGTGCAACAGAATAAATAAATTAACAAAATATATGAATCGTATACCCAAAATTTTAACTTCATTAACATTCATTCTTTAACTTTAATTCTCAGTTAACGAAATTAACTTTAATCAGTTAAAAATATCTTTTTCTTTAAGAATTTTTTTAACCGTATAATTAATTCCCGTACAAAAAAAAAAAATTTGTTCAAAATGGATCAAACAATAAATAAATAAATTCTCGTATCATCACTTGGAGGTTGTAAAGTCTCTGGTGATGGGTGTTGATGCTCGCCAACGGCTTGTTCTGGTGTAATCTTCCTTTCATTACATTTTGCAACATTCGTGGTCTTTATTCTAATTTCCATTTTAACAAACACCATCTTTCATCCATTTTACGCCATCTCTTATTCTTAACCAAGACTAAGGTAGTTAAGCGCCCCCCCCCCACTATTGTAAACCCTACTCCTTTCCATCTTGTTGACTCTATTTTTCAATTTTCAGTAAAGTTAAAGACGGATGTTACATATATGTGTGGAACGGCGCTGTTGCTTATACCCTATTTACACTCTACTATTTATTTATCTTCTCAGGATATATTCTCAACAAACGGGGTAAGGCGTTCGCAAGGTTAAGTATTGCTAAATAAGAACTTTTTTTTTTTTATGAAAGCGTTAGTAAATTAATTTAACTGTAAAAATCATAAGAAAAATTTATCGGAATCTTTTTGTATTAATTATAGCATATATTTTAGAAATATATTTTAAAAGTTTAGATAATAATTCAGATATTTTAGGTCGTGCCAAAGTAGGAATATTTTTCGCCGAGAAAAACTAAAAATTAGAATCTTTTTTTAACTTTCAGAATGTCGAATCGTTTGAAGAAATTCGAACACTTTTGTTTAAATTTAAAACAAAATTTAAGGAAAGGAGTGATATACAAAAAAGAACACATCATCATCACCCACCTTCTTTCCCCAAGAAATATATAATTAAATATATAATTTAATATATAATTTAATAAGGTGCGTAATATGCACCAGAAACAGAAAAGTAGTAGAAGAAAATGACGCAAGTCGAAAAGAAAGCCCAGCCTTAGAGCCCCTTCTATACATATTAGTGAGAACTCGACGCAGTCAGAAAAGTCCAATTCTAGAGTCAACCAAGGACAAACCATCACTATGGTATCTCGTCAATGTGGGGCTCATCCCTTGGCCCAGGTGGGTCACAACCATACCCCCTCACAAAACCCCGCCATTAACTCCTATTTTGAACCTTTCGCCTCTGCCAAACTCACACATTTCTCTCCTTCGGACATTCCTTTACTGACTCAATCCACTTTTTCTTCAGTTCCCCAGCCGCTGGACGAATCCCAACACACTCAACACTATACATCCGCTTTCTAAACCAACCGACTACACCATCCTTCCACATGACCAAACCATCTCAACGTACTTTCGTTTATTATTCTCTATTTATCCTTTTCACACACCACCAACTCTAACATGCTCCATTCCTCATTTTACCACCTTCACACCTAACACGCCCCTAATATTGTCTATCTGAACACATTGTACTTTAGATCTATACCTCTTATTCCAGACCATAGTCTCACTACTATACATTAACAAAGGTAACACCATGCACTCATGTAAGACTCTAGCGCACTCAAGACTTAGTATCTTTGCATCCATCAGCGATTTAATTTCACCAGCCACCTTCCTGCCATTCACTACTTTCTTACTACACTCTGCATCATCCGTTCCCTTATCATCCAACATATATCCTAAATATTTAAACTAAGACACTTGTTCCAGCTGCTCACCATCTAACAACTTCACAACGAGGACTGTCCTCACTCACAACCATAAGCTTACTCTTATCTACGTTTACTTCCAAACCCCCTTTTTTACACACCCTGCTAAATCTCTCTACCAATCCTCTCAAACTCTCTTCAGATTCGCCACACAAAACACCAAATCATGCGCATCTAATAGGTAGGGTACCTTTCACTCTCTTCCATTCTCCATCATTCTAACACCATTCCTTGCCACCTCAACCTCTAATTCTTTCATAACCCCATCCATTTACAAATTCAATAACCAAGGAGGCATAACATATCCCTGCCTCACTCCGCTATTAATATTAACCCAATATATGATTCGACCGTCGTCGTGTGTGGACGCAGTGGAAACCATAGGGGAAGCGAAATACAGAAGAACCAGAAGAGAGAGAGAGTTTGGAAAGAAGGATAGTTAATAATTTAATCAGAGATGATTTATTGAAGGATGAAGTGGTCTGAGAAATCTACTACTGAAGAATTTAAGAAGAGAAAGAGAGAGAGAGAAAGAAAGTTTTGATTCAAAGTGACTGTCAGCTTAAAAGGAAAAAATTTACGATTTTGGATTTTAAAAATGTAAAATTTTAAATATTTAAATTTATTTTATTTGTAATCTGTATTCGAGGAGCTGCAAAATTTTAAAATAATTTCTTTTGGCTATTTTTAAAAATTTATTATTAAATACAAAAATTAAATTACAAAGAAGAAATTTAAAATAATACAGTGTAGAAGGTGAAGCTACGTTTCTCAAGACAATCGTTGAGTCATAAGAAGAAAATTTATCAAATTCTCTTCCACTGGAAGAAAGGGTCTGAAAACCCCCCCTTCTCATTAATTTTTCGTGAATGGTGGTGATATAATAATAGTGACAGTTGTGATAGTGATAATAATAATATTTAATATAGTGAATAGTGGTGAATAGTAGTGAAATATAGTGTAGAGCTTATAAATATTAATATTAAATCATAGTAGCATAATAATAATATTATTAAAATAGTAGTGATTGATGGTGAAATATAGTGAATTTGTGTTTGAAATATAGTGTTTAGCTAGTTTTTAATAACAATATTAGTAATGATAATAATATTATATGTATATACGTGTCTATATATTATGTATCTGTATATGTATATATGTATGTATATATATTTTTTTTGTATTTTATATTTATTTATACAAAAAGCCCCCGGTAGCTCAGGTAATACTCGCCAAACAAAGCAAGGCCCCAGGTTCGCAACTGGTCAGTGGGAGAATGTGAGCTATTCTATCATTGGACTTGACTCCGTCCTGCTCGGAAGTTAATTGAGTACACCCCCTCCTAGATTAGGGTTCTGCCCGTGAGCGGTGGTGTTTATCTTCTGTATAATAATAATAATAATAATAATAATAATAATAATAATAATAATAATAATAATAATAATAATAATAATAATAATAGTAATAATAATAATTTTCGACTCCATTTATTCTTACACACGCTTCACTATCGTCATACATAATTTTGATTCCATTCAGAAGCTTACTACTACTAACACCATATATCACTAAGACTCTGCCATAGAGCTTCCTATTGTCCTAATACGCCTGTTGCAAATCCATAAAATCTAAATACAATTTATTCTTCTTCTCCCTCATTTTCTCAATCATTTGCATGATTTGTTTCAATGTAAAGATTTGATCCGCACATCATCTACCACTTCTTAACGCACCTTGTTCTTCACCCATCGGCCCTTCATTCACTCGACGCACTCTTTCGACCAAAATACCAGCATATATCATATATCTTCCCTACAACACTCAATAAACTAATTCTTCTAAAATTCCTACAGTTACCTTTATCCCTTTTACCCTTATATAAGGGTAATATTACTGCTCTCCTCCAATCCCTTGGAACTATACTCTCCATAAACTCTTTGTTACACAACTTCCAAATCCAATCAATCATATTATTCACATGTATTAATTAATTATTAGATTCACATTTTCAAACAAAGAAAATAACACACATTATAAATACGGTGCTGGTATCAATTCTGTCTCCTTCTCAGACTCTTTCCTCCATCTTTCCTCCACCTTCTTCTGTTTGCGTTCCGTGAATTTCTTCTGGGGACACCCCTTCCGGGGGGATCCCCCAGACACCCTTTATGAACTTACAACCCTCATATTCGAGTTCTACGGTCTTATAAACATATTATTTGATACCAATATGGGACTAAACGAATATTTATTTACTCAGCACCGCACCGGCTCCAGCACCGGTGCAGCTGTCAACTCCGACTCCTCTGACTCAGACTCCTTCTCCGAATCCTTCCTTCTCTGACTCCAACGCCTTTCTCCACTTCTTTTATGCATTTCATCCATTTTTTCTGGGGACACCCCTTCGGGGGGTCCCCCGAAAATTTTGAAACTCTCTCTCTTCTCAGAGCACGTATTTTGTCGTAATGAATTTTAATTTTGTTAGATAGATTTTCATTCTTTATGATGATTACTTTATTAATTACAGGTATATCAAATAAAAGAAAATAATGTATTTTAGTAAAAAGAGTTTGTAAGGTCATAATCGATCCATAAATGAAATTATATATGTGTGAATTTTTTTTTTTAATTATATTTAAGAAAGAATTTTGCATTGATTTTTGTTTCAGATAGGATAATGAATATTTATTCCTCCTTGATCTTGATAGTACGAATTAAATTTTAAATAAGGTATAATCGAACTTGCCGAATTCCGCCGAAGGGGGCGATGATGATAGGGGTTAGGCCGGAAGTGCCGTATTGCACTATGAAAAAAAAAAGTGATAAATGGTAATAAAAAATAATAATAATAATTTTTCTTGTTCAGGTATTTTGTTTAATTAATTAGAATTTGTTAAGCTAAGAAAGAAGGGAAATATACTTTTATTTTATCCGAAAACTGTGTAAATTCTTAAATGTGAAAGAATTCTGCGGGACCGCCGCTAAAATTTAAAAAAAAAAAAGGTTGAAACATTAAAATGAGAGTTGATTGTGAATTAATTATTAGTAGTATACAATTATTTTAATTGATGATTATTGTAATTATATTAAATAAAAAAAATAATAATAATAATTTTGAATAAAAATATTATATGAAATATAGAATTTCAAAAAAAAATAAATAAAAAATAAATTATGATTTTTTGAAAAATTGAAATGAATAAATTGAGGGGGGACGAGGGGGCCGCATGTTTAATTTAAGCTGCCCCCAACTATAGGGTCACCATTGCAAAGCCCCCCCTCTATAATAATCATTGTACGCTGTGTTTATAACGGTTATTCTTGTGCAGCTGAAGGGTGTTCATGTAAACTTGATAAGTGCACATGTAAACGATGTTGTTGTCATGATATTTTGAACTTAAGTTTCGAATAAAGTAAGGGACGCTAGAGGGCGTTCTTGTAAGTTCTAACCGGTCTAATTATGAAATGTCTCAGAGAGTCTTTGAAAACAGAACGGGCTTGTAAAGGTGGGAGCCTAGCGCTCCCACCTCTGGGCATTGCCTTGGCCTAATAATAAGAATATCATATAAAAAGAAACATAAAATTTATAGTTCTGTGAAATAAAACAATGATTTTGCTAGTATTTAATTGTGAGACGAAAATTAGTATGGTACACATGTATCAAAGGAGTTAAAAGAAGAAAGGGAGTTAAAAAAAATTGTAACTCACTAACTAGCATTCTGCTGTTCAATATTATACTAAATTGAAGGATAAATAAGGGGAAGAAAAAATAATGACTTCCCATTGAAGTTTGATTGTCAAAAGAAAAAAAAGCAAATTGTAAAATATACCAAGTGTTAAATTAAAAGATTATTCTATTGAAGATGTCCATAAATATTTTAAAGCAATTAATTTAATAAAGAAGAAAACTGACTTAACTTCCTTTACTATTCCTGTTGTCTATGCTAGGTTACTAGTAAGACAAGTTGGAGACCCCAGACCAACCGAATATTATTAAACCCCAATTACCTTCTAATGGAACAGTAATCAAGGTGATTAACGGTAATTAAAATTCTACTTTTTAGTTTTCAGAATTTTCCACATTTTTTTGTGACTCAGTTGCTCTTGCTAATCTACAACTAAATTCATTTGTTTTGTTTATTTATCTCGTAATTCAATTGACTATTCTAAAATCTTTGCCTATCTGAGCTCCAAAATGAAGCACATTCTCTCTTTTATTCTTTATTTATTCCGTGCTCACACCCCTAACGGCTTTCTTCTAGCTCTCAAGATTCAATTGGTGAACTTGCTTTCCAATTAGACCATCCAAAATAAGTTTAAGCAGAGAATGCAACTTATTACCTGTATCCCTGATCGTTGTAAATGAACCTAACAACTTTGACCTTTCGAAACAAAGGAAGAAAATCCTTCTCTAGGTAAACATTTATCAAAAAAGCTG
Source organism: Trachelipus rathkii (assembly GCA_015478945.1). Lineage (NCBI taxonomy): Eukaryota > Metazoa > Arthropoda > Malacostraca > Isopoda > Trachelipodidae > Trachelipus > Trachelipus rathkii. Next base: position 27,343 of record JABUQX010047004.1, read on the forward strand.
CTTATTTATATAAACAAATTCGATTGCTAAAGTACTAATACCTTCTCCCCAGTTCTGAAACAAATGGAGAAAATCTTTATATATATATATATATATAGTATATATATATATATATATGATAATATTATATAATATAAGTATATATATTATATATATATAATATTATCCTTATCATATATATAATCTTAGATCTTTATATCATATATTATATTATATATATATATATACTTATATATCATTATATACTATTATATATTATATAAATATATATATATATATATTATCTTTTATATATATAACGATATATATTATATATATATATGGACGATGAAACGTCACTATACAAAATCGACTTCTCGAGTCGCGAATGAATCGGCATAGAAAAGGAATATATATACTATTAGTATATATATATTAATATTTATATTATATATATATATATATTTATATTAATCTAATTATATATATTTATATATAATATATAATATATTTATATAGTTTAATATATATATATTATCTGAAATATAAATATAAATATATATATTACTATATATTATATATATATATGATTTTATTATATATATATATATATTTATATTATATATATACTTATATATATATAATCTATATATTATATATATATATTATATATATAATATATATATGTATATATTAATATATGATCATATATAATATTATATATAATACTATATATATAATATATATATTCCGTATATATATATAATTATAATAAAATATTATATAAATAATATATAATATATATATATTATATATATATATATATATATTATAAATAATAAATTATATATAGGTATATCATAGCTCCCCTTCTTTACTCAAGACTGTGGGAAGCGTGCGTACCATGCAAACGGAAACAGAAAGTAAGTAAAGACATGACACACACAAGTCTAAAAGAACGCAGAGTCCTACCGCTCCCTATTACCCTATTAGTGAGAACATAGTAGCAGATCAGAAAAGTACCCACCCTACGAGCTTCAACTGGACCCTCGACAAATATATAATATATATATATACTATATATATATTATATATAATATATATATATATATACTATACCCACAAGCTAATTATATATATATAATCTATATATATATATATATAATATATAATATATATATATATATATTGTAATACATTGACTTGGCGTGTTTATTATTACCCCCTAATGCAGAAATAAATTGCTGGTCAGCATATACATATATATATATTATATATATAATATATATATATAGATATAATAATAATATATATAGTATATATATATGGAATATAATATATATAATATATATATATATAATAAGAGTATATATATATATTATATATATAGATAATATATTCAAAAAGTTTTTGGGGGGCGTACCTGGAAGATACCACTTGGTAGGCATGAGTTTATAATATATATATATATATAAATATAATATAATATATATATAATATATATGATATATATAATAAATATATATTATTATAAATATATGATATATATATAATATATTTGAGAGATATCCAGCCTTGTAAAAACACCATACAACGCACACGCATATATATATATATAGCTAACGAAAACATCGAAAACATATTTTATAATTATAATACGTAACCTATTATATTTGTATGATAAAAGCTTGTTTACACTTATAATTACCAAATACTATTTCTAACTGCACATGTCCAATTGAAGTAATTTCTTAAGGCCTATCATCTTTAAAAATAAGCCTGTGGTTTTTAAGATAAGTTTTTTAAAGCGTTTTTTTCTTTTAATGAAAATCTACACTTACTCCATTATGCATTATTTCAAATTATTTTATTATATAATGCCAAAAATCCACTTAAATAAAGTTATAAATAATAATATTCAATAGTCAGACAATCAGAACACATCCTGATACAAATGCCATACAAACTGCCATCAAGCCAACACATTTCGTACAATAATTTACGCGGAAGAGAACGAAGGGTTTCCATAATATTTTCGAATTATACGGGTAGGAAGACTAGCCCCGCTCATCCCTTTTAAGTTGATTGTAAAAAATGACGTCAATTCGTACCGCCCGTGCAAAGAATTTACTTCCCTAAGATCAGAGTTGGAGCGAGAAATTCTCTAAATGAATTTCAATTATTCTTTAAACTATTTAGTTATTGTGGTTGTTTTTTTAATTATGATTGAAAAATAGCTTTTCCTTTTTTTATAACTTTTATATAAAGATTTTAAAAATTTAGCTCAAACTTTTACCAGTTCAATTTCAAATCAATTACAACCTATAAAAATATTGGGTAGGGTCTAACTCCCGGCCTACTATATATACGCCCCTGAATATATTTATATATATTATTATTATACCCTTCAATATAATTATATATATATATATAATATATATATAATATATTATATATAATATCTATATATATATAAGAAATTATAATATATATTATTAATATAACAACGCAAATACTTCGGAGCGAAGTTGACCTTCGATCGCATTCCTCCACCAATGCGTCCACCGTCTCGTAACACAAGAGCGCCTTGCTCTCACATAAAATATTGTGTGAATATTGAAGACTCAAGGCTCTTTCGTTGTGGTATCTCCTTCTTTCCAGCCACTTCTCTTCTGTGGAACTCCTTGACCTCATCTGTTTTTCCTGCTGTATTCAATCTTCCTCTCTTTAAGGTCCACGTCTGCGCCCACCTTAGGGAATTGCTTTAGGCAATGGTATGGGTGGGTTTTTAATTTCCTTCTGTTTTGTTTCATTTTGTTCATAGTAGAACAAGGTCCATACCTCAGGTTAGGTCAAATAGAGTTTTTCAGTTTTTCTCGAAAAAAGTTTTTTTTTTCGAAAGAAAACATTGCTTTTTTTTTTTTTTTTTTTTTTTTTAAAAAAAAAAAAAAAAAAAAAACCTTTTATAACAGAGAATTTTGATAAGAATGATTGATTAATTTCATTGTTTTGTTTTTTTCGATTTTTTTTTTTTTTTAGTAAGAGAATTTTGAGGTGTCAAGAATGAATCATTATCTTTCTTTGCCGCACCGCACTGCACTGCACTGCACCATCCTTTCGCTCTCCTAACCCGAATCTCTCCCGAACTGCAAGCACCGAAGTTGGCCCTGCCCCGCCCCGCCCCGTAATTGTACATTTGACCGGATTATTATTATTATTATTATTATTATTATTATTATTATTATTATTATTATTATTATTATTATTATTATTATTATTATTATTATTTTATTTTCATTATTTATTTTCTTTTTATTATTTTTAATATTACCATTATTTATTTGTATTATTTTAATTTCACACCAACACACACACACAACACACAATATATATATATATTATATATATATTATATATTATATATTTATAGTATATATTATATAATATATAATATATATATATATATACTATATATATATTATATATATATATATAATATGATATATAATATTATATATAAATATAAATATATGGCCAGATCCCACCAATGGTGTTGATTATTCAACCAGTGTGGCCTGCTTCTTTGTGAGACGTGGTGGGTCCTGTACATGATTTATATATATATAATAGTATATTATATTATATATATGATATATATATATAATATATAATCATATATATATATATATATATATAGGTTTGTAATGTTAAAACATTATATATATTATATAATATAGAGAGGAGAGACGACCCGAGAGGAGAGAGAGACGAGAGAAGAGATATTTGAGTTTCACCTTACATAAAATTAACAAAGGATTGTTGCACCTAACTACTTATTGAAAGGTTGTTGACATAATGAAAAGGGGAATCGGAGGAATAAGCATACAAAGAACGGATTCAGTTTAAATATATATATATATATATATATATATATATATATATTATTATTATATAGTATATAAGTATTATATATATCATATATATAATAATATTATATATATATATATTAATATATAATAGATGATTTATGTTTAAATTATATATATATTATATATATATCCGCCTGGCAGCGTCCAGTCATCTATTGATGCGGCGATGACTGACCAGACGAATCTCATCCAAGGTCAAGTGTCTTCCAAAATCAATGTTATGGCCTTTTTCATTATATATATATATATATAATATAATAATATATAGTATATATAATATTATAATATATATATATATATATAGTATATATATATTAATATATTATATATAAATATATTATATATATATATCCCGTATATATATAGTATATTTATAAATTGCATTAACCGTAACAGATCTTTTACAATGAATTAAATATTAGTAAGGACTAAGGATAACGAAACTTTGATAAGTACAACAAATTATTCATATTATTATATAATCTTTCACATCTGCACCAATCAAATTGCGACAAAAATGTATAGTGATATAACATGGCTAAGGCTCATCTATAGATCTTGTCCGCCCTGAAGAACTTTGAGCGAATTTGGTTTCCATTATTCAAAGCATAAGTACTTTTAAAGATTCGTTCATAAACTTCGGACTTCTGAAATATAGCTAAGGGAAAAATTAAATTAAAGAAATCATAAAATTCATAAATTATTATTAGAATCAGTGAAATACAATAATAAATTTACTCACCCTTTTTACAAAAATAAGTCAATTAAAGTTCCTTAACTTTAAGAGAATAAATATGTATTATATAAAGTACGCAATATAATGAAACAAGCTTAAAATATTGGCAAAAATTCGTTTTCCTTGAAAGAAAAACGTATTTTATGGGAACTACTTTGAAAAATAACCTAAATATATTTATTATTATTATTATTTATTCTTCGTAATTATGACCTTTAGTATACTGTCAAAGGAAGATAAATTGTATTAAAACTTATAAATTATTATTGATAATTATATGAATTTGATTTTTTTGCTGGTTTTTTAATTTTTAATTCTTTCCTTGCATTTATTCTTAATTTAAAAAGAAAACTCTTCATACTCTTTCTCTTCTCTCTCTCCTCTCTCTCTCTTCTTCTCCCACGCATTATATATTATATGTTATAATATATATATTTATTTTTTTATATAATAATAAATAAATATATATAATAAGTATATATATATATAAGTATATTATATATAATATATATTAATATATATAATATATATATACACTGTTTGATAAGGTCCCCACATTAAAGGACTGATGAAAGAAGTTACTTCACTGTGGGTATAGGTGAGTGATACATTTTTTTTTTGTTTTAGTTTGTCACCACACTCACGGGCAGAGCCCTATTCAGGGAGGGGGTGTTGCACACCAAAGTTTCATGCCGCTAAGCGCAAATTACGCAGATGAGAACAGAACGCAGGCTTTAAAGTGGTGAAGAAATTAGCAGGAACCACAGAAGATGGAAGAGAATTCCACAGAAAGAGGTGTCCAAGGAAAGAAGGGAAGCACCTGCAGAGAACTGCTGGAGTTACCAAAGAATCCACAACGAACTCGTGGACAGACCACAGCACCCTTGTGCTACGAGGGGTCGTAAGGTGGTGGTACAGCGGTGGGTATGTTCCCTTCGAACACCTGCCTGCTGTGTAACCGTATAGAAAAGAGATAAAGTACAAACATCGCCGCAAGGATAGAGGGTCAAATGAACTGGAAAGTACAGGACAGTTATAAGCCTTTTGGCTTCTGACTCGAACCCCTGTCCAAAAGCGGGTGAAACCAGAGCCCCCAAAGATATAAGAACAGTCTCCATACAAGGGCGGAGAGACCCTTGTATAGATATCTGGATTAACTGAGAAGAGGCAAAAAAGTCTCGCGCGCAGTCTAACAGAACTCCCAGTTCTTTGAAGCCACCCTAGCAACCGTTTGTGATGTGAGGTTTTCAAGACAGTTTTTTGTTTATGTTAATGGCCAAGGATGTTTTATATTGTCAACAGGGGAGACGAGGAACCAGTCAAAAGATATAGGAAAGTTAGAAGGTGTTTTAGAGGGGAAGATTTGTGAAGTTGAGTTTTTAAAAAGAATTGAATTCACAAGGTTGAGACGTACCTTACCCGGAAATTTTATCCAGACATCAGCGAAAGAATAGCAATCGGATAAGATTAAGACAAGATGCAATTCTAGAAGTAAAAAGAAGGAGCAGAAATTGGAAATTAGGTTGAAGAGTGAAGGATCGCAGTCACGGCGATAAGAGTGGATAGAGTTTAGATGTGCAGGTGAGAAAGATCATTAATGAAAAGTAAGAATAAAGTTAGAAATAAGACAGAACCCTGAGAAGCACCACTATTGACAAGAAAGAAGGAAGAGATTGCTTCGTCAATGAGTGCAGATATGGAACGATCAGAGAGTAAACTTGACAAGAGTAAGAAAAGAAAAGGAGGAAACCTAAATGAAGGGAGTTTAGAGAGCAGTGAAGTGTGTCATACTCGGTCAAAGCTTTCGATATGTCAAGTGCAACCACACAAGACTCCCCATAGTTCCTATGAGCAAAAGACCATAAGTCAGTGAGATAAGAAAGTATGTCGCCAGTTGACCTCGAACGTCAAAATCTATACTGATAATCTGAGAGAAGGGAATGAAACTCTGGATGATTCAGGAAATGAGAGTTAAGGAGAGTTTCAAAGATTTTAGACATAATGGACATAATACAAAGGAGAGCTATATGGAGATAGTTAGAAGGATCAGAGCGGCTACCATTTTTTGGGATTGGCTGGACATAGAGTGGAGGAATAGTATTAGTATTAAGGCATAGAGAGTAGAGCTGAACATCGATAGGAGTCAGCTCTGTAGTACACTCCTTCAGATCACGGGGAGGAATGCCATCAGGTTCACTATCTTCCCTTACATTCATAAATCTCAGGATCTCATGTACCTGATCATATGTAATCACGAGTAGAGACACGGTATACCTGAGAGGATAAGGGGTAGGGGGAGAGATGCCAAGAAGTCCAAGGTGAGTTTAGAGGAAAATATAGGAGGCCGAAGAAAAGATTGAACCTTTTTAGTTGGAGAGTTACAACAGAGTCATAGAATCGATAAGAGGGGCAAAAAGAGTGATTTAACAAGAAATTGTAGAGATGTTTTTTGAGCAAGCAGGCCAGAAAGATTTGTTTAGTAGAGATCAGGAGGTTAGCGGCACTGTTCGTTTGATGAAGCCCGCTTTGCTCGTCGAAGGTATTCCTGCAACGATTTCTAGGCTGATGCTGAAAATTAAGCGAGAGTGATAGGAGAAAAACGAGAATTTTTCTACTCCCGATACGCGCTGTGTCTCTAGCCTAAAATGGCCAGAGAACAAGCACGATCGAACCATGGATTCTGAGGAGAAAAGATTTAGTCGAAAAGTTAATGAACCTGCTCATCCGTCAACGATTACAGCTCCCACCTTAGTGCAGAAGCCGAAGCGTCATCATAGTCAAAGCAGTCACCTCAATTATAGTTAGCGTAGAATCGACGCAATGCTCCCAATTCAGCCGATCAAAGTGCCCCGAAAAAAACGCATACGGGCAAGATGGAAGCTGTTGGAACCCGAGCCAGGTTGCTGGTCAGATTTACCAATAGGAGCCGAAATGGTGTATTTATAAGAGAGAAGGACTAGTGGTGAATACATATGGCTCAATGTGTTCCAAGAAGTACATGGTTGGATTAAAGATTAGTTGTGGAATAGAAAACATTGTGTACAACTAAATGGCAAAATAAGTCATCCCGGGAAATAGTGAAGAGTGGGTGTCCCACAGGTCAGAGCTGGGCGTTACTATTGTTGCGCTCATATATATAGATAAGGTCTTAGTTGATTAGTACCAAAAAATGGACTTAAATCGCAAGGGTAATCTAAGTCTTGCGAGATGAATACCAAAAGTGGCCACCTTCAAGTTAAGGAAATAATGAAGGAATGTATACAAAAGATCAATAATGATCTTGGAGATAAAAGAATATTCTTCTTGGGTGGGCATGATAAATTGCAATGAATTTTTGGAATAGTAGAAAATTGTAAGTCTTCACCTAGGTTTCTTCAAATAATAGGTATTTAACGTGCGATTGGGAAGGAGGATGGTGTCTTGAAGTCTGTGGCACCAAGAATCAAAAGATATAGGTGAGGTGATTAATATTTAAGGGCTTTTTGTACCGCACTTTGTGGCATGCAAATGCTGTCTAGTCCATCGCCACACCAACCAACGTCACGTCCACTTAAGAAATTCCTTCCTTCAAAATCGAAACGTTCCATATAGATATGTGGTCTTTTCATTTTTTTTTTTTTTATTTTTCACACTTCAGCATTTTGTGGATTTCTTCTTCTCCCAGTTTTCGGCTATCTAACCTTTTACCTCTGGCATTCGACCCGAAACACAAAATGGGTGAAAGCCTCCAATACATGAACCACAAGCAAGCAGTAATTCTTGAAATTTAGCTTAATCAAATGTGTTTGAAGCAAATAATAAAGCTAATAAGATGCTGTGCATAATAAATAAATCGCAATCTTGTTTACAAGAGTCAAAGAAGTAAGAGGTAAAACTGTATAATAGCATTGGGACCAATAATAGAGTTTCTGCACAAGTTGGGCCCCTTATTTAAACAAGACTTAGATATTGCTAGATAAAATGCGAAGAGTGCAAAAGTTATGAGCCCAGACACAAAGGTGATTCTGGTTTGGATGGTTAGAGCACTATGTAGAGAGGCTGAGGAGTTAGGATAAATGTTTTCAGTAGAAAGGCGATTTCTCAACGGACATGATACAATTCTACAAAATTGTTACCCTCTATTGATACATCCACGAAACGGAGACCAATAAATTGCTACATATGTAGATGACGGATGGGGATACTCTAGGGGGCAATAACAAGACAAATTATAGAAGAAAGCCATGCCATCGTTGAATTATAAGAAAGTCATTCTCTTCAGCTCCCACTAGAGTTGTTAAAATTTGGAATGGTTTGCCAGTATGTGGAGGGTATATATATATAGTTATAATATATATATTTATATCTATGTAAATCCCAAGTATAGAGAGTTATATACTTAACTATATAAATAATATATATTATATCAGATATACCATAGAATATATACATGACTACGAGTTTAATATAATACCTATATCCAACATATTATATATAACTATATATATTATATATTAATATATATAAATATAAATAATATATATCATATATTAATATTACAAAAATATATATAATATATATATATAATATACATATATATATAGTTATATTAAGTTATAATTATATATATATATATATTATATATATATATATATATATATTATAGTATATATATATATTATATATTAATACTAATTATATATACAAATATATATATATATATATAATATATATATATATAGTATAATATATCTATTATATTTATATATAGTATATTTTATTATATATAATAGTATATAGTATATATACATGTCCGAAATAAGGGAACACGGAAAAGTAGCGATGCTGCTGGAAATGTCCACGCCTCGCCACCTGATATATAGCGTATATTATACTTATAAATTTAATATATCTATATATATAGTATATAGATAATAATTATATATATACATATATTATTATATATATATACGTTAACTTTACATCAATAGTTTGGGTATTATATAGTATATATATAGTACTATATAATTACCGCTAATGTTAAGTACTAGGGACGTAAGGGGAACAGGTCAACCTCTAGTCAATATAAACTGAATATGTGAGGATGGTATACAAGGTTAATATATAATATATATATAATATATATAATAGTATTATATATTATAAATATAATATGATATATAATATAATAATAATATATATAGATAATCATAATATATATATTATATATATAATAATTGGGTTGTACCAGGAAACTGAAATTTTCAGTTCCGGCCGGCACCGGAATTAGCCGGAATCAACATGGAAAAATCCACGGAACCGGATGCATCGATTAACCCTAGTTCAATATACAACCTGAAAGTAAAAACATAAAGATACCCCGTGTACCGATATATATATATATATATATAAATATATATATATATATATTATAGCATAGGTAATATATATATATATATATATAGTATATTATATATATATATATATATATATATTTTATATAACTATCAACAAAAAATCTTACATTAATAGATGCTAAGGGTATTCATAAAACTAATGGAAAAATAAAAGCTATCATAAATATCTGAAAGTCCAACAATTAAATTGTAAAAGAGAGAGTCTTGTATTTTCTATAGAACAGGGGAAACCTCAAAAGAGCAATAGATCCAGACCCAAGCCGTGAGATAAGTGAGTTTTGAGGAAGTTTCTCTCCAAAAAAGATTTGGCATATCAATGACCCCAAAATCACCAGAAAATCCATGAATTTATCGCAATTAGTAACAGTTATTCACAGTCATTGGAAGCGCAAGGGATCATACGAAACTTATTGCCCCTCTCAAACAAAATATTCTTATTCCCCTAGTAGAAAATTTTGTTGGAGAAGATGTTACCCACTTCATACAGGAATTATGATCAGCAGTAATTCGAGAAGTTCTCTAAGTCTGATCAGAAATCATTTACTACAAGATATATAGAGAGCTAAATAATTCCTCGAGTCCATTTATTCTTAAACTGCAAAACTCTGGCTTACAGGCGAGTTTTAAAAAAATGGACTGTGTACTTCATTGAAAGTATTTTTCAGGTTCTCATTCTGGAATTAAAACTCACTATGAGATTTGAAATATGATGAATACGATTGGAAAGTTCCTCCTAACAAAAGTCCATCTTGATCCTTTCCAGATGGAGCCAGATAATATGAAAATTGAACAATTTGCAGGATACACAAGTTTTCTTGTTTTATTCATAAACTTCAATTTATTAAAGATGCTTATTTTCTCAAAGAACA
>JABUQX010047005.1:0-12500 GCA_015478945.1 Trachelipus rathkii
GGTATTCATCTATTAGATGATTCCCACGGGATCTCGTGTATATAGGATTGGGCCATGTAGAGAATATCGAGGGAGAGAGGGAGTGAGAGTGAGGAGTGTGTGTATGTAACGTACGGTATATAAGAGTCACGAGTACGCAGCAGACCTGATGAGAGCAGTATATGCTTTTTGTGTATGAGCTCACTGTATCTTTGTCTACAAATTTTTTTTTTTAGAAGAGCCACAATCCATATCTAAAAACTAACAACAGCTACGGGAAAAGGATATAAACATGGCTGAGAGCAGTTGCTGGCCAAAAGTTTTAGTGCGGCGGAACTAGATGTAAAAAAAAATAAAGAAAAAAAAGAAAATCAACAGAACGTACAACTAGTTACAAGCGAAAAGGAGATAATTCAATTTTTTGGAGATCCTGGTAAGAGAGATTTTTATGGCGATTGGGTGAAGAATGTCAAAATAATATAAGATTGGAAATAAGAAAGACGATAATTGTAATAATTGATTACTGTATATGAGTAGAAGGCCTATTTAGAGACCTGTTATACGGTACTCGTTAATATAAATAGACTTTCTATTAAATTCTTTTTTTAGACAATAAAAAATAGCCCAAGGGTAAATAGCCCCGCACCGATGGCAGGAGTGGGGTCTCTCGGCCTTCCGGGAAACTACGGGGTAGGACTACATTCCCCTCCTCCGGTGGAGTGGTCTACGAACGGGCCCCGCTCTTTAGTATTTTGGGTGTCGCGCGGGCGTTTCCTCGCCCCTCCCCTACGGGCTATGGAAAACGTCCCCCCTGTGTTTCCGTCGCGCGAGCCCCCTCATGCCGTGTGGGGTGACTTTGAACTAGTATATAAGTATATAGTATATATATATATATATAGTATATAATATAATATATATATATATATATATATATTATATATAATAGTATATATATATATAATATATATATATACTATGTCCCCCCCCCCGGCTCGAGCTCCCCCCCAAAAAATAGTCAATTTTTTGTTTTTATTTTTTATTTTTTTTTATTTTATTTGTATTTATTTATTATTTTTATCTTAATTCTTTTTTTTTACATTTTCCGCACTAAAATGTTGCCAGAATTCCAACATGTATTCCTTTTTCTGTAGCTATTGTAGTTTTTGGAGATATGGACTGTGGCTGCTTCTAGAGGCTGGCGCTAATAATTATAGCATTATAATTATAATTAAGGGTCATGTTAATTCTTTTCTTACGTTTCTTTGGTGCAAGTTATTGTTAATTAATGACAAAGTCAAAATTTACCCTATGAAAGGAAGATAAGTCTATTCAATATTTACAGTATTGGCGAAGCTCGATAATTGCCTTTAATTCTTTTCTTTTCATTTTTATTTATATTCTACCGTTTTTAAACAACTTTTATTTAAGATTATTAACTGTAGTTGGTGATAATAGGAATGTTTCAAAAGGATGTTGTTCTTCATATTTTAATTAATGTTTATTTATGTTTCTTATGGTATTTTAATTACATACATTCAAACAAAGTAGGAATTAAATATTTGTCAACCAGTTTGTGTTAAATTCAATAACTACTTACCGGGAGGTAACAAAAATCATTATTGTGTAATTTGAAAATTTGATTTACCCTTAGGTTGTACGGTTACGTTATGTACGGTATGAGTTAAGTCAGGTTTAGGTTAGGTTAGGTTAGGTTAGGTTATGGTTAGGTTAAGGTTAAGGCTTCGGGTTAGGTTAGGGGTTGTGAAATTAGGTTTAGGGTAAGCGGTTACACTAGATTAGATTACGGTTATATTGTATTAGAATTAGAAAGCTTTCAATTTTGTTAAAAATAAATGTAATTTACTTTCACATGTTTGTGGCTAATTAATCCAACTATGCATTGATGACACAAAAAATGACGGCGGAACAGCTCAGGTGGAGTGTTTTTAAAGTATAAAACAAAGAAATAAAAGGAATGAACATAAAAACGTGATTGATTTGTATATTTGCGAGGATGCGGTGGAGTAAAAGAAATGAAGGAAAAAATCTATTTGACATAATTTACAAGTGATATTTGCAGAATTTTAAACAGTACATACAACGTAATAATATATATAATAATAATATATATATAGTATATATAATATAATACTATAGTATATATTATATATATACTATAGTATATATATATATATATATATATATACTATATATATATATATATATAGGTAATAGTAGAGCAGAGGTGAAACCCGTTAACTAGAAATTGTCTCCGCTTGACGTCACACACACGTGACAGTCTCCGCTGCTCGTAATTGTGACGTCATTTTTAAGTCTATCATATATCTCTAGATGAATACTATACTTATATATTATATATATATATACTATATAAATAGTATATATATATATATAATATATATATATATTATATATGATATTTATATATACTAAATATAGTATATATATATATATATATAGATATATATATATAAGTATATATTATATATAGTAGTATTTATATAGTATATATATATAATATAATATATATATACATAAGGTATATATACCTATATATAAATATATATATATATATATATATATTATATATATATATTATATATATATATATATTAAATGTGAGTTATTTGGGAAATTAACACCGTTGTCTATAAATAGGTGTTTTCACCTCATTGAAATTAGTTTAAAAATGTCGCTCCAGTGTGTAAATGATATAGTTAATGATGACAATAATTTGCAAGTTTTGGGAGAATTTGGTTGGATTGGGTCAATGGAACGGAAATGTGATAAATGTGATTCTAAGTGTAATGGGAGGAATGAAAAGGTTCTAAATTTGTATATGGATGGGTTGAGAGCTCGCAGATGTATTCTTCGCTGACAGGACCTAATTATTTGGCTGTTCAAAAGATCGTTTAAGTTACGCGAAAAAAATGTACTCTTATTAGTTGTTGTGTAGGTTGTCGTTTCAAGAGTGTACCTTTACTGGCAAGTTAAATATTTTTGCCTACAAATTTTCTCAGTAAACGGACAAGGACGATTGGTTTCGTTTTCAGTGAGAGTAAATTTGTATTGTTTGCATATGGACTTTGATCAAATTCAGAAAGATTGGAGCGTCTCAGGGGACAATCATAGAGGTTGATGAGAGTGCTTTTGGAAAACGCAAATATAATAGAGGAAAGTTCCGTGATGTTCAGTGGGTTTTTGGAGGTGTGCAACGTAATTCCAATAAATGTTTTCTAATTCCAATAGAAAAACGTGATAGTGCCACTCTTGCATCTCTCATTGAAGAAAACATTTTACCTGGTACAACAATAATTTCTGATTGTTGGAAAGGGTACAAAGACATAAAAAAAAGTTTTAACCATTTGACTGTTAATCACTCTTATAATTTCCGGGATCCTAATACAGGAGCACACACAAATACGATTGAAGGAACTTGGTTTCATGTAAAATCACAAATACCTAAGAGAGGAAGGAGTAATAAAAATTTAGTCGGCTACATAGCTGCGTATTTATTCAACAAGAAATATACACGAGAAGAGCGCTTCATGAAATTTTTTGAAACTATTCAGCATTTCCAAAGTCAATAAGGAAAATATATAATATACATACTATATAATATATATATAATGTTACTATATAATATATTATATATAAGTAGTATATCATATATATATATATATATATATATATTATCCGCTTTTTTAGGCGGCTCGAGGGACGGAGGGGGGGACCTTTTCTACCCCGGAAGGGATGGTCGGAGGAACCCCCGCGACACCCAAAGACCAAAGAGCGGGGGTTCCGGAGACCATCCCCGGAGGGGGGGATTAGTCCCCCCCGTAGTCCACCTAGAGGCCGAGAGACCCCGACTCCTGACATCGGGGCGGACTACCCGTAGGTATTCGTTAGTGATACTAGCCGACCAAAAAACAATAGAATCCAAAATGGAGTACCTTTTGGGACTATTTAATTCGCGAAACAATCTAATTCGTACTCTATAAATCTCCAAAACATTGGACATTTTAATTTACTATATATATATAGTAGTATATAACGTAGTAATAATGATATATATATATATACGCTCATATTATATATATGACTATATATATATATATATTATATAGTATATACTATAATATATATCATAATATATATATATATATATATATAATCTCGAAATATATGATAACTAAACCATGACGTCACAGTTACAGCCTCGGAGACTGTGACGTGTGCGTCTGACGTCACGCGAACATCGGAGATAATACTTGTATAGTTAACAGGTTAACGCGTAAGATATAATATTCTAATGCGCATAAGGATATAATATATATAGTATATATGATGTAGTATATATATATATATAGTAGTATACTTAAGAATAGATATTATTCATTATAAGTATATTATAAGTATATACTACTATATATATATATATAATATCATAATGTAGTAAATATAGCTATATATATATTATATACTATATATATGATATATAGTAGTTAATATACTATAGTAGTATATATATTATATATATAATAGGTATATATATCATATGTATATATATATATTAATATATACTATGATGTATATATATATATATATCCTAATATATATAATATTACAAAAAGGAATGTAATGTTGACACTTATAAAAACTTCACTCCATTAAAATACTATTAACCATGTAATCGTAAGCTAATTGTTTTTCACCGAAAGCATTTTAAAAATGTTAAGACTAACGTTCTGCTAAAAATTTAACCTAAAAATTTAATGAGTTTGAGAAAAACGTAAGGATTTATTAACATGAGCCATATATAGTTATAATATAATTATACATTATAATTGTAGTAATTATACGATATACATTATGATTAAGATTATAGATTATGTATTATTTTATTATTATTATGTATTATTTTTATTATATCATTATGGTATTATTATTATTATTATTATTATTATTATTGATTTAAATTATTGAATTTATTATTATTATTGTTATTATTATTATTTATTAATTTTATTAGTGATTATTCATTATTATTATTATTATGTATTATTAATTATCTATTAATTATTATTATTATTATTATTATCAATAGGGAAACAATATCGAACAAGCAGTAAAAGAAATCTAAAAAAATGTCATTAAATAAAATGCAATGTCAAATATAAATTTTAATATGCGCTAGAGCCTCAAAAAAACTTAATAATATGGTCTCTTTCTTCGTGAAGCGTAAATCTTTTCCTTTCGCGAAACCATATGGTGGCTTATGCGAGATTTTAAAATAATTTTCTTGTCTGTTTTAACCCAACATTGATGATAGTTAATACCAACCCGTTACAAAATTCAGGGGTTGGCGAAAATCAACGAAAGAACTATATCTATACTATATTATATTATATATATACTAGTATATATATATATTAATAGTATAAGTATATATATTATATATATATATAATTATAGAGTATATATCTATAGATATATATATATGAGTATATAAATAGTATAATATATGTATATATGTTATATATATATATATATATATTAATAATATATTATATATATAGTATTGTATATTATATATGTATATTATATATTATATATACTATCTATAGGTATATATATATATATATATACTATTATATATATAGTATATATAAGTATATACTAGTATATAAGTATAGTTATACGCTATATACTACGTAATATATAATAGGAGTAATGAGAGGTTGCTCCACAGTGTGATTGGTTCTTTTGAGAATAAGTACCCCTAGTATAACAACGATGGATGGTGAATTTTAAAAAAATCCTTATTTTGAACGATTGTATTTTTGTAACAATAAAAAGTAATTATGAAAGTGTTGTCGCGTTGCCTGAGATCCTCTCTTCCTTCAAATTCTTCAAAGAGTCTCTTGTGCTTAGCAGGATGTTTTAACCTCCCTTTCTTCGGCAATTTAACTGTCTTGAGTTTTGCCGAGTGCGAAGATGTTAGCTTCTCGGTGACTCTTAAGCCGGCTGTCTACTCCCTAGCTGAGATTAAAATTTCTTGAGACTTGTTTTTCGGGCGATTAAGTTTCGGAGAGAAGTAGTAAGTCTAAATTTAGTGGAGTTTTAGAGTTTTGAAGTTTCTCGACAAGGGCGGTTTTATAACTATTATTGTGTCACGTTTCGTATGCTAAATATTTTGCCTTGCGCAAATTTTAGCATAAATTCGAACATAAATTAAATTTTTTTGCAACTAGTTGATAATGGTGTACTACATTACTTCGCCACTCTAACACGAGTGAAGATAAGTATGGCTTATAATAAGTTAATACAAGATCATAGAAAGCTAACTCATCATCTCAAATGTATGCATATTTAAGTTGCATTAAGAAAAGTCGCGCTGCAAACACACAAAACATTTCCACATGAGGTAAAAGCACTAATAAATAAATAATAAATATCATAAAGTCAAAAAAGTTTACTTTCCAAGATTTGCAATCCCCGCGCGCATATCTAATTATTGTGGCCCGAAACATAAGTACAGCCATGCAAACCTTTGAATGCCACAAATTAGTATACATGAAATGCACAAGGAATAATTCAATACAGAGCATAGTCTGGTTATACTCCGAAGATTCTAAATACTAGCATACACACATATTTGAATATATAAACAACTTTCCCTGTTGCTTTGTGTTTGGTCGTTTCGTTATTCTGTTGCTGGCTTTTTTGATGGGTTTGGGTTCCTCGGTTTGCGGTGTGATTCTGATGCGTGTCGTGGGGTGGTTTTTGTCGTTTAGCCCGCGGCTTGCGTTTTACCTCTTTCGGTTTAGCCCTCTTTTGTCCCGGCTCGTCTCTTGTTGTGGTTTGGTTCGGTGGTTGTTTTTGGTGTTGTTTGTGTTTGCGGGGGGTGCGTTTTGTTTGTCGGCCTTTTGCGTACTTGTGTGTGTTGGTTGGTGGTTGCGTTTGGGTGTATGGGACTCTGTTGGCGGGTGGTGTGGCGGTTTGGGTGCGGTGTTGGTTAGTCTTGTTTCGGGTTTGGGGTAGGTGTCGTGGGGTTGGTGCCCCAGTTTTCGTGTGCGTTTGTTCACGTTGCGTGTTTGGTATCGGGCAGAGCGCCCGTTCGAGTGTGTGTCGGGTTGCGGGTGGTTTGTGCTTGGTGTGTCCGGGTTAGTTGTCGTGTGGTTCGTCTTTTCTGGTCTGTTGTGGTTCGTGATGTTCGCGGTTCCTCGTTTGCGCTCTGGTCGCTTGATCGTTTGTTTTGTTGTTTGGCGATGGTGTTTGGTGGTCGGGTTTTGGGTGGGCCTGTGTGGGGTTGTTGGTTGTTTTTGTTTGAGTTTCATGTTTGGTGTTTTTCGTTGGGGGGTGGTCTGGTCTGTCGGTGTTTGTGTAGGATGTGGTTGGTTTGGCCGGTGTTGGGCGCCCTTTGGTGTTCGGGTGGTTGTGTTGGTTTGGGCTGTTTTGTGATGGTGCGCGTTTTGTGGTGTTTGGCTGGTTTTCTCGCCCTTGTTGCTGGTGCTGCACGTGGGTTGGTGTTGTGGTCGTGCGGGTGCATATGTTTGCCGCGCGCCCTGTTCCGTTTGCCGGCATTCGCTGTGATCCCCGTCGTGGTGATCTAGCGAGCTCGAGTGCGGCGGCACGCCCGGGTCTGGTTCTGCCATGTCTGGTGCTCGGACCGGGGCGTTGTTCGGGGTTGGTGGGTGTGGGTGCTTTTGCTGGGTGTTGGATGGCGTTTGTTGTGCTTGGCGTCTGCTGTGGGTCTGCGCGCCCTGGTGTGGGGTGTCGTGTGGGGTCGGTTGGGGGTGGGTTGGTCTGGGCTTCTGTGGCTGTTGTGCGTTTTCGTTTGGTTTTTGGGGTCGTTCGTGGGGTGTGTGTGGTGTGTTGTGGGGTTCGCGTTGGGCGCTGTTTTTTGGGGGGCGTGGGCGCGGTGGTGCGCGGCATAGCCTGCGATTGTCGGGGGTTTGTGTGTGGGGTTTGGGTTGTGTGTTTGTTTCTTGGGTGGTGCTGTGTGATTGGGTGTTTGTTTGTTGGGCTTGCTGCCTTGTCTGGGTGGTGCATTTTGTTGGCTACGTGCTGTGTTGTTTTGGTGTGTGTGGGGGGTGTGATTGGTTAGGTGTCGAGTTCGAGGCGGTTCGTCGGGTGTGTGGGCGTTGCGCTGGTGTTGTGTTTGGGCTGGATTTTGGTGTTTTGTGCCTGGTGTTTTGTTTGGTGTGGACTGTCGGTATTTTGGGGGTGGTGTTTTGTCGTTGGGTGTTGTGTGGTGGTTTGTTGTTTGGGGTTGTGGTTGTTCGTTGTTGTGGGTCTACGGTGTTTTGTTGGTGGTGTCGGGTATTGCGTAGGTCGCTGTGTTGCTCTGGTTTGGGTAGTTTGTGTGGTTTGTTATTTGGTTGTGGGTTTGAGGTTTTGTTTGCTGGCTTTGGTTGCGAGGGGGGCGTTGGCTGGGGGCGTGGACTCCGGCCGCTGTCTGGGTTTGGGGGTATTTGGGCGTGGTGTGTGTCGTTGTATGTGGTTGTTTGGGTTAGTGGGGTGGTTGTTTGTGGGTTTGTTGGGTGTTTGTGTTCGTGGGGGGCGGTTGTGTGTGTGTGGGCTTGGGTGGGGTTGGTTGTGGTGTCTTTGGGTTTTCGGTGTTTGTTCGTGTCGTGTTTGGTTTTTTGGCTGTGGTGTTGGTTGTGGGTATTGGTGTGTTTGTGTGTTTGTGCTGTGTTTGGTGGTTTGTGTTTTGTTGTTGTTGGTGTGTTGGGGTGGGGGTTTTGGTGCAGTGGTGTGTGGTGGCCTGGATCGGTTGTGGGGTTTGTGGGGGGGGTTGCCGCGCGGTTGTCTGTTGGGTGTCGGAGTAGTGTTGGTCTTGGTTGTGGGTTTGTCCGTGTCGGGGCCTTGGGTCGGGGTGTCTGTGTGTTGTGCTCGTGCTGCTATGTGGGTTGCTTGGCGTCGTTTGGGGTCTTTGGTGTTGCTGTGGTTGTGGGTGGGGCGTTGGGGTGGTCTGGGGGTGTGGGTGTGTCGCGTTTGGTTGCGGCTGGTGGTGTTTCTTGGTTGTTGGTCGTGGGTGTGAGTTGGTGGGGGTCTTGTTGTGTTGGTGCGTTTTTGTTGTGTGCGTGCTCCGGCGTTGGGGTGGGCTGTTGGCGGGTGTGGCTTTAGGGGTGGTGCTGGCGCTGTTGGTGTTCGTGATGAGTTCTGTGTTTGGTTGTCTTGGGTGGGGTGGTGTGCGTTTGCTGTGCTGTCTTGGTGGGCGTTGTTGTCGGCGGGTGTTTGTGGTTTGCATTGGTTTGCTGGTGGGGGTGCCGTGTGTTGCTGTTGGTGGTGTTGTGGTTGTTTTTCGGTGTTCTTGTGTGTCATGTTGTTTTTGGCTTGCTGTTTTCTTGTGGTGTTGGCCTGGTTCGGTGTGGTTTGTGTTAGTTGTTTGTGCTGTTTTGTTGGTTAGGTGATGTTATGTTTTTAGTTGGTCTGGTTTTTTGTGTTTTTGTGTGCGTGTTAGGTGTGTGTTGTGTGTTCTTTTTCGTCTTGTTTTTTGTTTTGTTTTTTAGCTTGTTTGGTGGTGGTGTTGTGTTTGGGCGTGGCGTGGGTCAGGTGTTCTGGTTGGTTCGTGTGTGTGGTTGGCTGGTGTTGGTGTGTGTTCTTCCGTTGTGCGTGGGGGGGTGTGGTGTGTGGGGGGTGGGTTGGTTGGGGGAGTTTGGGGTGTGTTGGCGTGTGTGTCGTGGGTTTGCTTTGAGGTTGTTTTGGCCTCTGTGGGTGTGCTGTTGGTGGGTTGTGTTGGTGTTTTGTTATGGGTGGCCGTTGGGTGTGTTTGTGGTCTTGCTGGGCTCTTGTTGGTCGGGGCTCGGTGCGGCTTGTTGCTGGTCGCTGTGCGTGTTGTCGGGTGGTGTTGGCGTGCTTGGCGTTGGGGCTGGTTTGTGGGTTGGGGTTTGGTGTGTTGGGGGTCTGTTGGGCGGCGTGTTTGGTTGTTTGTTTGTGGGTTTTTTGTTTGGTTGGTGGTGGGGGTGGTGGGTGTGTTTTGTTTGTTGTCGGGTTCGCTGTTGGGTGGTTGTGTTTTGTGCGGTGGTGGTTGCGGTTGTGTGTTTCTTTTCTGGTTTTTGTCGCCTGTGTGTTTGGTGGTGTGTTGGTTGGTTGCTGCTGGGTTGGTGGTCTGGGGGCTGAGCGGTTTTGTGGTTGCTACTTGGGTCCGGTGTCGATTGGATTGCGGTTGTTGTTTTGTTTGGCTGTTGGGTGGGTGTTGGCGGCGGGTGGATGTTCTGGGGTGTTGGTTGGGCCTTTTGGTTGGGTGTTTGATCGGGCCGGTGGTCGTGGTCGCACGACCTTTTTGCGGGTCCCGTGACTCCTGTGGGCCTCTGGGTGCGTGTTGCGGTTCTGCTCGTCTGTAGTGTGTTGGGGCGAGGTTGGGCTGCTTGGGTGGTTGCTAGGTGCATTCTTGGTTGGCGTGCTGGTGCGCGGGGTGTTGTGGCGCGGCTTGGTGTGCTTTTGGCGGCCCGCTTGTGGTTGGGTGTTTTTGTGGTTTCTGTCGGCTGGTTTTTCGGTGTGTGCGGTTTTTTAGTGGGGTCGTTAGGGTCCTAGAGGGGTTCGTTGGTCTTTCGGGTTTTGGTGTTTTTCGTCTGTGTTTGCTGTGTCGGGTGGTTTTTCGTCTTCGTTTGCGGGTTGATTGCCGTTTCTTGGTGGGCTTGGGTATGTGGTTTGTGGTGGTGGTTTGGGTCGTGGACGTCTGTTCTCCGGACGGTTTTGTCGTTCTTTGGGGTCGTTTCCCGCGCCGTGGTTCTTTTGGTGGCGGGGGTTTTGCCGTGCCGTCCTGCTCACCACCGGTCCTTGTGCAGCGGGCAGGCTCGCTCTTGGCTGTTTTTGTTGGTTTGGGTCGCTGTTTCCGGAGTGGTTTTTCTCGTGCGCGCGGTGTTTTTCCTGGGGCGCCGGTTTCGTGTGCGGTTCGTTTTCCTGGCTTGCCCGTTGCGGTTTTGTTGTTGCGGGTCTGGCGTGTGTTGGCTTGTGTTTTTTTGTCTCTTGCCCGGCCCGTGCGTTCGTTTGCAGTTTCGTTTGTAGGGTCCTGCCCTTCCGGCGGCCGTTCCCGTGGTGCCCGGTTCTGTCCACTTGGCCTTCTCCCCCCCGGACTCCGATTGTGTTCTCCCCGGGTGCTGCATCTTGTCGCCTGTTTGCTCCTGCGGCGTTGGGCTGTCCCTCCCTCCTGGTTTGGTGATTTGGGCCTGGGTTTGTTCGCCGGGTTGCTGCTGGTGGTGTTTGTGCGCCCTCGGGAGGCTGCGCCGTATAGTATGGTCGTGGTTTGGGCGTGGGTTCTGTGGTGGTCGTTTGTGGCTGTGTAGGCGTCCTTGTTACGCGTGGTTTGGGGTTGACGCGTTCGCTGTCGTGCTCTCGGTTTTGTCGGTGTGCTGGCGCCTTCGTTTTCGTGGTTTGGGCTGGTGTTTGTACTTGTGGTGCCCTTCGGTGGCGGGGTGGGTTTCGGCGCTCGTGGGATCGGGTTGGGTTGTCACGTGTCGTGTTCTGCTGTGTCCGCCTCGTTTGGTTGTTCGCGTTGGTGCGTGGGCTGGGGTCTATGATCGTGTCGTCTCCTCTCCTCTCGCTTGGGTGGTGTCTTTGGTGGGTGGTGTTTGTCTGCGTGGTGTGTGGTGAGTGAGTGGTTGCTGTTTTAGTGTGAATGCTGTTGGGTTGTGGTGTTGTGTTGCGCTTGTGGGGTGGTGTGGGTTTCGGTGTGCTGGGTGTGTGGGTGGTGCCGTTGCGGTTCGTTGTGGGTTTTGCGGGTGTCGACGGTTTGCGGGCTGGTGGGTGGTTGCTGTTCTAGTCCGCCGTTCGGGTGCGGCTTGTGGTTTTCGGCGTTGGTTTGTTGTTTTTGGTTTGTTGGCGTTGGTTGAGGTGGTTTGTTTGTCTGGTGTGGGGCGTGGGTTGTTGTCGTCGGGTGTTTCGGCGTTTCTTTTTGGGTTGGCTGTGTGTTCTGTTGTACGTGCCCCTTTGTTGTGTGTTGTCGGGTGCTTGGTGGGTTGTGTGGTTTTTGGTTGGTGTGTTGCGGTGGTTTTTGGTTGTTGTGGTGGGTTTGGTTGGTTGTGGGGGTTGTTTCGTGCTTTTTGTGGGGGGCGTTTTGCTGGGATGCGGTCTGCGTGTTGGGTTTTTTTCTTACGGTTTGTTTGTGTCGTGGTGGGTTGGTCTGTGTGTTGTTCTTCGTCGTGTCAGGTTTTGGGTCATGTTGGGTGTTCTCGGCGGTGCCTCGTTGGGTGGGTTGTCGCCTGGTTGGGTTTTTGGTTGTGTGGGCGCCCTGCCTGTTCCTGGGCCTTTTGTTAATTGGGTTGACGGCTTGCGCTCTGCTGGGTTGTCTGCGTGGGTGTGGGGTCGGTGGGGCGTTCGTTGCGTTGTCGCGAGGGGATGTGCGGTTTCGGGGGCTTCGTTGTGGGTCTTTTGTGGCTGCGTACGAATCAATGTCATAAATAATATTTAAATTAAATATATCGCAAATAAGTTTGCTTGGAGAATGTCACTTGACGTTGGAGTTCGACGTAAATTCTTCTTTTGTTGGCACT
>JABUQX010047005.1:17500-27500 GCA_015478945.1 Trachelipus rathkii
CTTTGAAAAAACTATTTCCTGTTTTCCAAAAATACATCCTTAGGTGTTATAATGTAGTCTCGATTGACTATATATAATATATATATATATATATATATATATATATATATATATATATATTATATATATATATATATATATAATTATATATATTTATATATATGATATTTATATGTATATATTATATAGTATTATATATATAATATATATATATATATATATATATATTAATATATATATTATATATATATAAATATATATATATTATATATATCAATATATATAATATATATATATAATATATATATATATAATATATACTCAGTAGGCGGCTTTTGGGGGTAGGCAGAGTAGGCAATGCCTACTTGCCTTAGTGAGCCAAAAAGAATATTGAAAAGTCCAGCATTATGATATATATATTTATATATTGATAAATATATATATATATGATTATATATATATATATATATATATATACTATATATATATATATATATATATATATAATTATAATGATAATCTTTCGAAGGCTATCTTTAAGATGCCGGCATCAATTTCTACGCGATTCCTTTTTTAATAGTAGCGATCGTTGGCAATTGTTACTTCTCTGAGTCAAAAAAATAGTTCCTTATTCCTCTAAGGCTAGGCAACTTTGGATGTGCCTGACGATGACTCAGTAGCAGTCATTTTTTTTAAGTAATCCCCATTTAAATTGCATTAGCAAAGAAATAATAATAATATTATTAATAACATAATTATAATAATTAACTAATTAATAATTTTATTATATAATATACATAATATATTTTATTAACATACTATATATATATATATATATATATATTATATATAGTATATAATATATATATAATAAAATATATATATAATATAATATATATATAATATATATATATAATATATTTTATATATATATTTATATATATATTAATATATATATATATAATATATATATATATATATATATATATATATATATATATATAGTATATATAGTATATAGTATATATTATATATATATATATATATATATTATATATAATATATATACTATATATATACATCTGACAGTTGTCGACCCACTGAAAATAGAAGGGAGAAAAAATGAGAAGAAACTGATGAATAACAGAAATGAAACCTGATGACTGAAGGCTGAAAGAGCTTCTAACTAATGTCTGAATAGCTTTCAGAATTCAAGATGAGAAGACTTTTGGAATGAGGACCTGGCAAGATTTTTAAAATATGTTTTTTACTAATTTAATGAGACCGTTTTTTTCTAATGTTTAATTCAAGAGAAACATAATATTTTAACCATAATCTGGATAAAAATTTGATTGGAGGATGCCATCAAATTTTTCGGTAACAGATTTATTTCATATATTTTAATAAGTATATATAAAATATCATAATTTATCTGAAATATAAATGTTGGAGAAACAATATTTTCCAGCTTAATTCTTTTGGATTATTTAATTAAAAGAAATTAAACTTGGATTGCAAAGTTAATATAAAAATTGCAACATATAATTCTGGTCAGAGGAGTTTTGATATAGCGACACATTGGATCATATGAAGAAAGACCCCTTCGCTTGGCTACCAAAGTGCAGGAACCCTTTATTTAACAATTTTGTTTCTTCCCATGAATTGCTGGGGTAAAAAATAGGATACAATACATTGTTGGGCAGCTAACCACCACTGTGTAGTCATCGAAGACTAGGTGTCTGAATATATATATCATATATATATTTATATATATATATATATATGATGATATATTATAATATATATATATATATAATATATAATATAAATATATTAATTATTATATACTATATATATATATATATATATATGATATAGTATATATATATATACTATATATATATATATATATATAATATATATATCATATATATATATATATAATATATATTATATATATATATATATATATATATATATATATATAGATACTATATATATATATATATATTATATATATATATATATATACTATACTATTATATATATTTATTATAGTATATATAGCCCAGTAGGAGTTGAGGGGATCTGAAAACCCCGAAATTATTTACACCATCAAAAAAAAATTATGAGTTTTTTAATTTTAATTTATAGGAATAATAAAAATAATAGTTAAAGCAATTTAAGAGAATATATATTAACAGAAAATCAGGGAAAACATTTATGGTTTCTGTAAGATTTCATATAGGAATATAGTGCGCCTGTTCAAAGGTATAAAGGAAAGATCTCTAGCAGGGGCAATACTGCGAAGGTGGAAATAGATAGTAACAACCTGATTAGTCATCTATATGATGGTGATGCATCGATGAAGAAACGATTAAAGGCGTTCAAGCCTGTCGTAATCACTACTGCTTCCTAATCACACCTGAAATATGATATTGTTTTTGAAAGATTTTCCTAGCAAACATCAATAATAATTTTCATCGTTTGGAAGTTGCAACAGCACTTCTGTTTTCTGTTAATGAGAAACGTAAATATCGCGAATCGAATCAATGTAATTTGAAAAGACAAAATAATTGCAATTCTTTTCTTGATGAATTTTCAAACCATTCAGAGGGGAAGTTGGTGAGTCATAGATCCATAGTATCCAATCATAGTAAAGTTATTCCATCACGGATATCATTAAAATTTTGATAAATTTGTAGATAAATTTGATCTATAAAGTTCCATTTGGATTGTTATACCACTGTACACCGGTGCTTAGAAGATTTCTGATATTTCTTAACTTCACTCTGAAATGGTTCAAACAAAACACTCTTAATTCTACATGGGAGGAAAGACTACCATAACTGGCCTTAAATAATAACTGTTCATCATAGCTACACAATATAAATGGAATAAGCTATTATTTTGCTACGACAGTAAAGAAGATATATATATATAAAATAAAACAAGTATAACATTTATATTGCCAATTGCTATCAATGATTTCATTCCTTTCATTCGGGTAGGGATATATATATATATATATATATATAATATAAATATATATATATAACATAATATATATATATATATATATATATAATAACCAATAATATATATATAAATATATATATATATTCTTAATCTCAATAACCCTCTCATAGAGAAGTTTCTGCCTACGACCCTACACATATGTACGTATATGTATATATATATATATGTAATATATATATATATATGTAATATATATATATATATATATAATATATATATATATATATAATAATATGTATAATATATATATATATATCTTATATATATATATATATATATATATATATATATATAGGACATTATAAGGTTTGACTCCGTTTATCCGGAGGTACCGATAAAAACAGCAATTTCAGTCACTCTTTATTTTTATCAATGTTAATCTCAGATAAATTTTTATAAAAAATATTTCTAGTAATTATGGCATTATTAAGAATTTAACAAGATTATTATTATTATTAAAATTAGTATTATTATTATTATTATTATTATTATTATTATTTAGCTTTTTTCTGTATCATTGTTATTCTGATTATTATTATTATTATTATAATTTATGGGTATTTTGTTTTAAGGTGACTGGACCATGAAGAAGCGTAGCCTTAGGGGCACTTACTACGGGGGACAGGGGGAAGATGAGGGCCAGAAGGCTACACCCCGGATCCAAAAATAAAATATATAAAAATATCAAATATCAATTTATTATTATCATGGCGTCTCTATAACTTTGCGAACATTCGTCAAATTTAAACTGAAAAAAATTGTTTAAGCTTACTCATTTTTATAAGCCTACACGTGTGAAGCGCAAAAAAATATATATCAATTTCTTTTTACTTTTTCTTAATTTTAATTAAATTGCATTTGAAAATCCAGCATTTACTAATGTATTTAACCTCAAATCATTGAAATTACGTTATATTTTTTATTTATTTATTTTTGTTTCTAGAGTCAAACACTTATATAAAAAGAATATATATATATATATATATATATATATATATATATATATATATATATATATATATACTATATATGTATATATATGTATATTATGTATATATATATATATATATATATATATATATATATGTATATGTAACCATAATATAAATGCGTAATAATAATATATATGGCATATATAACTCATATAATAATATATATATATATTAATATATATATATATATAATATATATATATATATAATATAATAATAATATATAAATATAAAAATATATATATATATATATTTAGAAAAAAAAATACATATAAAACATATATATATATATATATATATATATATATATATATATATATATATATATATATATATATATATATATATATGCTAATAACCCATACACCTTAACATATGTTAATAGGCGAGATAAAGTGAAGTTAAAATATATCGATATTTAGGAATTGATCATGTATTGATATGGGATGAAGCAATCCCACAATTACGAAATTATAGGTAACTTTATTCGGTGTTTTCATATATTATTTCTTTTATTCTAAAATCAGTAAGGTTATGATGAGTTTTTAAGTATTCACAGATTTACTGTGTATACTTAACAAAACTTACCAAACTTAATGGGTCATAAACAGAATTTAAACAAAATAAAGAAATGGTTGAGTGAATATGTTATATATGGGAGATTTAACCTTGAAAGGAGCTGGTCCTCTTAATTACATGGAAAAATATTGATATCTCAACTATATATATATATATATATATATATATATATATATATATATATATATATATATATATATATATATATATATATATATATATATATATATATATATATATATATAATATATATTAAAAAGCTTTAATAAGAATGAGACTTATTTCAACTGATTTGGAATAAATAAGAATAAATTCT
Source organism: Trachelipus rathkii (assembly GCA_015478945.1). Lineage (NCBI taxonomy): Eukaryota > Metazoa > Arthropoda > Malacostraca > Isopoda > Trachelipodidae > Trachelipus > Trachelipus rathkii. Next base: position 22,427 of record JABUQX010047005.1, read on the forward strand.
TTAAAAATATTATTTCCTTTAAAAAATTTATTTTGTTCATGTTAAATCATTTGATAACAGCGAATACAAAACGGTCCCATTTCCGGACCTGTCTTAAAAAATAATTTGAAATGGAACAAATAAATGTGTTAAAATAAGTTATATATTTATTATAAGATATATTATTATTTATCCGCACGAGAAAATTACCAAATGTACATATTATTATTATTATTATTATTATTATTATTATTATTATTATTATTAAATTATGTATTATTATTATTATTATTATTATAAATTTTTCTGTGTGTTTTTGCTTTTTGTTGATATTATTATTATTGTTATTATTATTATTATTATTATTATTATTATTATTATTATTATTATTATTATTATTATTATTATTATTATTATTATTATTATTATTATTATTATTATTATTATTATTATTATTATTGTGATGATTATTATTGTGATTATTATTATTATTATTATTATTATTATTATTATTGTGTGTGTGTGTGTGTGTGTGTGTGTATTATTATTAATTATTATAATTATTATAATTATTATTATTATTATTATTATTATTGTATTAATTATTATTATTGTGTGTGTGTGTGTGTGTGTGTATTATTATTATTATAACTATTATTATTATTATTATTATTATTATTATTATTATTATTATTATTAATTATTATTAATATTATTATTATTATTATTATTATTATTATTATTATTATTATTATTATTATTATTATTATGTGTGTTTGTGTTATTATTATTAATATTATTATTATTATTATTATTATTATTATTATTATTATTATTATTATTATTATTATTATTATTATTATTATTATTATTATTATTATTATTATTATTATTATTATTATTAATGTACATTATTACTATAAATGTTAAAGGAAAAATAAAAATTACAAACATAAATCGTTTTTAAAATGAAATTAAAAAATTTAAATGTCATTCAAAGGATAATAATGCTTATGATAAAATTTCCAGATAAAGTTTTTATGTACTTTATTATTATTTGCAAAAAAAATAAGTAAATAAATAAAAAAAAGGGGAAAAAAACATTGACTGAATGTTTTGGAGGACCTTTTGGAATAAAATCAAAATACAACTTACAAATTTCAAAAATGCATAAAAGAAGTGTACAAGGTTTTTTTTTTTTTTTTTTAATATTCGGATTCGATAAGTTAATGTAATATGCATTTGTTTATGTGGAGACTTTTTTCATAGAATGATCAAATATTTTATTTCATCCTCTGAGAGTATATAAGACTCTTGTTTAATCCCTATTTAAATAAATAACAACAACGGTATTCAACTCCGAGTTTCAATCTGTCTGGCAATGGAAATAAAGAGGAAGTTTAAGAAATTTAATTAGACATTGATGCAACATATGCCTTATATGACCATATATGTATGTTATAAGACATATCAATTATATCGTTCATATAATGATAAAATAAATCTAGTTGAGAATAAGAAATTTAAACACGGAAGAGGTATAATAAATTTCTTTTAAACAAGTTTATAATAAACTTGTTTAAAAAAATTTATTTAACATCATAAAATGATCGATTTTTGGCATGAATATAGAAAAATCGTGACAATTTAGGACGATTAAAGCTTTAGTTTTAATATATTTTATAAAATGATTGCTGATTAAGGAGAAGCAGATTTTTTTTTGGGGGGAGGGGATGTGAAAAAAAGGTGCGAGAGAACAACGATAAGAAGAAAATAACATTATCTTGTTTCCAATGATATATTATCATGAAAACGTTAGCATTTTATAAACTTGAGCTGTAATTAAGCTGTGTTAAAATTGGAGCGACAGAACGACGTGTAAGTAACAGCACAAACGTGTGTCACGAAACGCCTTTTAAAAAGAAAGTTGAAAAAAGACAAATTGGATGACCCAGAGAAGTCATAAAATATTTGAAAATAAATTTGACAGATACAGAGACAAATTTTTAAACCTAGGAAAATTAATAAAATTAAAGTAAATTTTTCCTACCTAATGTGTAATAAATAATTTAGTTAAATTTAAGGTAAAGGACTATTACTAGACAAATAAATATATAGTCTGAGTTAGGAATACGATTCAAAGACTTAAAAGAGAATTTGGAGACTTGGTTCAAACATCTGAAGTGGAACTAAAATTATTTTAAAATTATTATAAAATTAAAATTATTATAAAATTAAAACTAAAGTTGTTTTTGCTCGATTGGAAGATTTTTTTTTTTACTCGGTTGGAAGATTGTAAGAAAATTCGTTCAAAAAATATTTGATTTTTTATGTTTTTCCTGACACTAGTATTTTACCGATAGAACTTGTAAATTTTCTTAATCTTCTTTTTCTTCTAATAATACTAAAAATACTAAATAAATTTGACAATATCGATTATAGGCAATTCTTTGGATATGATTTTAATGATGTAACACGAAATAATGAACATAAACTTTCTCATAAATGATTTCAAATCAATACAGCAAAAAATTTCTTCACTTTCGATATAATTGAGAAGTGGAAAAGTCTTTCAATGTAAGAGTGAACAGCGGCAACATCGATTCATTCAAGAGAAAGTTGGATATACACCTTAAGGGAATTGATCTTTGAACTTCATTTCAACTCGATTTTTGCTTTATCAAAACATTAGAATTAGTAGTGGAGTTCACATGGTAAAATCAAACTAGAACTATTGAAATCATTAGTAAATGTTAAAAATAATCTTAAAAAGAATTCGGGCTCCGAACTTATAATAGGTTAGATGTTCACCACTTGGATCGTATCTGTCCTAAGACGGTGGGTGATCTCATCGACCACACTATGGTGCTAACTTATAATAAATAGCTTTGATGTTCACTGCTTAGAAGGAAGGCGTTCTAGGACTGTGATCTCATCGATCACACTATCGCCTTAACTTATAATAAACAGCATTGATGTTCACCGCTTAGAATGTATCCGTTCTAAGATGGTGATCTGTCCGATCACACTGAGTAGTAGAAATAATTTATTATTAATAACGATATTAATAATGATATTGATAATATTATTAACAATGTTGACAGCTTGGAACTTATCCGTTCTAAGACGGTGATTTCTTTGATCACAATGAGCTAAAGTAATAATCCAAAAATAAAATTTCACAAACTTGTAGCACCATGATGTTTGCAGCTTATAAACAGATTTTTTCTAGGTGAGCAAACTCATATGTCACATTAAATAAGTAAAATAATATACTAATGCTAAAACATGTAGCAACTATGATGTTAAAAATACATAAACAGATCTGTTTTAAGACAGTGAACACATCCAACACAATAAATAACAAAAATTACTTAACAGAGACTGGCCTTGAGTGGACTGTAAGGTCTTTGTAAGTCGGTGTTCTTCTTCTTTTTCTTCTTCCATTAAGGAATCAATTGGACAATTACTGGACATTAATGAAAATTTAAAATCAAACAGTGGTGATATGGCAAACATTTTAAATAATTTTTCCTCCACAGTTTTTATGAAAGAGAATCTAGATAGCATGCCTAACCTGAAAGACGTAGGGGATTTTCATGCAGATAATATGTTGAAAACTTAATTTTAGAAGAGGAAGTTGCTTTCCAGTTTGATAAACCATTAATAAATGACTCACCTGGGCCAGATGGATTCTATCCGATGCATCTGAAGAGTTTGAAAGATATATTAGTAAAACCTTTGACAATGCTTTTCAATAAGTCTTTAAAAGAATTAATAGTACCGCATGATTTAAAACTTGGTAATATATCTCTATTTTCAAATAGAAGGAAAGATGGTAACTGACTCAATTAGTTTAACTTAACCATTGTTGGCAAAAAGAAGAATTTTGAAGCAATAATGACTAATAGATATGTTGCACTTCTTGAAGATCATGAATTATAAATTAACACGGTTTTAGAAGAAACAGATCATGCTTAACAAATTTACTAGAATTTTTAATGTGGTTATTAGTTAGATTGACTGAAGACACTGAAACATTAAGTGTGCAAAGATGCTCTGTCTTATGGTATTCGAGGAGAAGACTTTAAAAATTGAATTAAAAATTGGTTATTTGATCGATGACAACAGGTTGTTATCAATGGTGAGTGCTCAGAATGAGCTAATGTTATTTATTGGTGCACCCCAAGAATCTTTCCTGGGTCCAATATTATTTATTATATAAATAAATGATAGAAATAGTAATAATAATAATAATAATAATAATAATAATAATAATAATAATAATAATAATAATAATAATAATAATAATAATAATAATAATAATAATAATAATAAAAATATAGTAATAATAATATAACATATATATATATATATATATATATATATATATATATATATATATATATATATATATATATATATATATATATATATATATATATATATATATATATAACCATATATATATATAATAATAATAACATATATATATATATATATATATATATATTTATTTATAGTTATATTATTACTATTATTATTATTATCATCACTATATGATAAAGTAATAATAATGAAATAATAATGATAGGACAAATGATTTAGATGATAATATTTTAAGCCATATCTCGAAATTTGCGAGATGATTCGAAACTTGGAAATCGCATAAATTGTGGGAAAGATTACTAATTATTCTAAAGCGATATGAATAAGATTGAATTAGTTATGTAAACATGGTAAAGTGAATTTAAATACCGAATAGTAATTATTATTATTATTATTATTATTATTATTATTATTATTATTATTATTATTATTATTATTATTATTATTATTATTATTGTTATTATTATTATTATTACTATTATTATTATTATTATTATTATTATTATTATTATTATTATTATTATTATTATTATTATTATTAAGAGAATATAATTGTCATTTGCCTCAATATAATTGAATTTATCCTTGAATAGGGCTCTGTCCATGAGCGGTGGTGTTAACTATATATATATATATATATATATATATATATATATATATCATATATACATATATCTATGTATATAACTTTCTCTGTATATACCAT